>VMDO01006488.1:0-99963 GCA_007922755.1 Pedetes capensis
TTTGTCTTGGTCTAAGTAACTGTGCTTTCCTCTGATCATCGTTTTCCAGTGCTGCCCCCAGAAGAGGAGGGAAATTAAGAAAAAAAGACATTTTATAGTTATGAGCACATATTTTAAAAAATCAAGAAATGGAGATATGCTCAGTTAACAAATGTGAAGAGAGAGCAAAGTATTTCTCACATCTAAATGGCTTCCTTGGAAAACAGTGGTCCTGGACTTTCAGCTACAAAAATGGTGGTTGTTGTTAGGTGTCTGACTCATAGAGACCCTACATGCAACAGGGGTACAACAGGCAAAACAGTATTGTCAGTGCTTCTCTGCTATTCATAGGGTTTTCAATGGCAGATTGATTTTTGGGAGTGGGCTGCCAGGTCCTTCTCCCAAGCCTACAGCACCTGGTGTTCCCAGGCAGTCTCCCATCCTAGTATTAACCAGGCCCAGCCCTGCTTAGCTTCTAAGATCTGATGGGATTAGACACCACAGATAAAGATTGTGGAATTTATGCCGCATAGTTAATGACTTCCAAACAAACTTGCAATGTCTGGAATGAAATCTGAGCATAGGCAGTGACACGTCACCCAGCCCACGAGGCTTGTGAGTGTGGTCCAAGTTAGTTTATCTGGTGTCAAATTGAAGTACCGCAGTTGCTATTCATAATATATCATCAAACAGTATATTCAGTCATCTGTTTCTATTGTGTGTTTTTCTTTTTTTAATATTTGTTTGAGATGATATATGTGAGAGTACTTAGTAAATTACCAAATGCTAATAATGTAGGTATATTTTTATTATAACTATGAATGAATCACTTTATCCTATTAGTAAGAGTACCCTACTCACAAATCCAGGCAAGGAAAGGGTTCATTATATTTTATAATACTGGGTCAAAAATGATGTAAATCTTTTCTTTAAGATAAAGCAAATACGATGATATCTCATGAGGTCATAATTATTAAAAAATGCTTGAAACTCCTACCAAGATGAACTTCTGTGGAAAAATCGTCTTTACTAGGAGGCGTGTGTGAGAGCCCTGTAAGCATAGCGTGTGCCGACTCTAGGTGAAAACAAAGAAAATGAACAGTGAGAAAGTCTGCTGGGCCACATCTGACATTGCAGCAGATATTGCAGCTTAACTTCAAAACATACATCGCCACTAATGAGGTGAGAGCCCTGCATATTAATAAACCCACGGCTGCAGTCACAGCCATCATTACCCACATCAAACGTAAACACGAGATTAACACCTATGCCATTTCTTTGGAAGACGTGCGAATGCCCTGGCAGTAACTGCTCTCGCTTTCCCTGAGGATAAAAAACAGAAATGGAGGAGTGATGAGAACAGAACTTAGATTAAGAAAAGAAAATTGGCAGTGAGTCTGGGGCAGTCTTACTCAGATACAGAAGTTTATGGAAAGAGAAAACCTAGGTAGTTGGTGTCCCAGGACATTTTCTTATATACATATGAGCCTGGTTAGTTTTACTTACTTTGTCCAATAGGAAAACTCTAAGCCTGCCCCAATAGACCTACTTTTAGAGAAACAAAATCTTGTGGTTTCAGCAAACATGTTACCAATTTTTCTAGCGCTGGCTTTTATACGTCTGGCCTCACACAGATCCCCTGCCCCGTGCTGCCTTCGATGCTGCAGCCAGTGTCCGTGGTTTATTCAGCAGCTGTTTGTTTTGTGTGGAGCATGTTCCAGGCACTTTTCTAAGGACTTGGAATACATCAGTAAATAAAGCACAAGATTTCTACACTCACGCAACTTATATTCTAGCAGGGATGGGGTGAGATGTAAAACAATAACCACAGTAAGTAAATACAGACTGCTAGAAAGTGGTTGGTTACATGGAGAAAAGAAAGAGTGGATCAAGTGTCAGGTAGGCAAAGGGCAGGCTGCAGGATTAATGACGTAGCCCTCATAGTGAGGATGGTTTGGGAGTGAAGATGTGAAGGAGTGGGACTAGTCAAATTGATACACCTGGGAAGTTAGGGTTAGAAACCAAAGATGGGCGTGTGTCCAGAGTGGGTTCACAGAACAGCAGCGAGGCCAGTGTGTGTGTGGCGGGTGCTGGTCAAATCACCTGTTACTAACTGATCTCAGTAATCAGATGATTTATAGAGGTCTAGAGCAGGGAAGGAGCTGGGGTTTAGCTCAGTTGGTAGTGCTTGCTCTGTGCTCCCTAAGGACCTGGGTTCAATCCCCAGCACCATCAAAATGGGAGAAGGATGTGGCAGCCCACTCCCCCGCAAAAAAAAACAAAAACAAAAACAATCAGCCATCTGAAACCCTATAAGGGTGGCTGTCAGTCCTCTTACCAGATGCTCTGCTTTAGAAAGAAACTTTCCCTGTCAAGAACACAAGCCATTCTTTCAAAGTCTCTTGGCAATTCTGGGATTCCACAGCTCCTGACAAATCCTATCTGAGTTTGGTCTAGCAACTCAGTAACTTAAAATCCAATTAACAGACCAAAGTAACCTCTCCTGATTTAAAGAACATGGACAATGCAAGGAGAAAAAAACAAAGCCAGGGATGGATGTTTTGGGGGCAGCAGGTGAAGGGGAGGAAGGAGAGAAACTTAGAAGTTGCTGTTCTCATTGACACATTTGGAGCATCTGGAAATTGGACAAAATTTTCTTTCCTTAGTTAAGGCACTCCCTACCAGGATATCATCAGTAAGAACTACGGATGTGCAGCACTGACTTGGCCTGTTGAATACTGCAAGAAGCTCAGTTTCTAAGAACCAATAAGACTCTGTCCTATGTCGTCCCCAGGTCAGTCCTACTGACTGGCCAGGCGACCCTGGAGAGGCTGGCCCCTCCTACTCTCTGCACCTTGCTTCCTCATCTTCACTACAAGGGGCAGGCTGTTGGCTGAGGTTCCTTCACAACCCTGAAGTCAGGTCTGCGATTTCAGGACCAAAGGAAGTGTCACACGTCGACAAGCTAGGGCACACAGCAAAACCATGGGAGAGACCATGGGAAAAGAAAGAAAAAAGATGAGAAACCTCGAGCGTAGATCTTGCTATGAAACTAGTGATATTTATTAAGCTCTTACCCTGTACCAGGCTCTTGGTGTTGTTCGTGTATAAATTTATTAGGTGTTCACTCAAAATGAGGAAATCTAGGAAATATGAAATATTTAACTGAAGAGAGAAATGTCAGCAAAAGCTTGAGAATTAAAGTAACAGGGCTTAGCTACGACAGCAGTTGCTTTCTAAACCAGACAAGTGGAGTCAAATCAAAAGACGTCTTTGAGGGAAAGAGCTTTCGAAGTATAAAGGACAATGGAAATCAAGAATAGTCATTAATAAAGAATTTTTTAAAGGTTATGGAGTCTCAACTTGGAAAGGAAGAATATCCTTTTTAAAAAGTTTTTTTCTCTTAATTTTTTGAAATAGTTGTAGATCCACAGAAAATTGCCAAAAAGTATACGAGGGGGCCTTGTGCAAGGGCACCCTTTTTAAAGAAGGGATTTAGAAGAAAGTCAGAGGCTCATAATCCCTAAGTGTCTCGGCAGGTAAATGTCTTATATACTTTGTGTGTTTTCTATTACTTTTTAAATGAAATCAGTGTAAATTTTAATATTAAAAAAAAAACCACTATAAGCATTTATATTCCAAAACTATTATATTTATTAAATGAGAGAAGAGAAAGATGGTAGAAGTAAAACCTTTGAATCCCTTAGGAAAGAAATTTTGATGTTAAGGTAGTAATATTAAAAGATTATCTAGCCTGGTGCCATGGCTTCCCCCTGTAATCCCAGTGATCTGGGAGGTGGGAGGATCACAAGTTAGGGGCCAGAGGGCAGCCTGTCTCAAATGGAAAAAAATAAAATAAAAAGGGGGGGCTGCGATCTGTGATTACAGCTCAGTGGTGAAGCACTTGCCTATCAAGGGCACGGCCCCGGATTCAACTCCTCAGTACTGCAAAATCAGTCAATAAATAAATATTGCCTGAATGTGTGTAAAAGTTGGGATTTGAAGCAAGATTAAATAGGAAATGCTCACCCGCTGCCTAAAGTGATTCTTTAATGGAAGTGTTGTTGGAAAGTATTACTACAGGTAGAAAATTAACCTGACTAATTTTGAGGAATTTATGACGACACGTAATCTGTACGAACTTGACTAATAATCTGTTTTGCAGAGCACTTATAGTAGGTTTTGAAATGATCTGAGTCATATTTTTGCTTCCTGGAAGACTAGACAGATTCCTAACACTAGTTAGTGTTTGAGCGATCCAAGTCAATTTAAAGGAGTCATCCCCAGTTGGTTTTATGGTGCAGTGGGTAATGATGGGAGAGCCGGGGGTGGGAACTTCCTTCTCTGAGCTCTGCAGCTGCTTAGTCACATGGATCTGGAAGGGGGCATTTGTGTTAAGCAAGTATTAGTGGTGAGAGCCAGAATTAGACCCTGGCACCTGATTAAAAATCCTTTAAACATTCTCCACTAAATGTGAATATTAGTCACATGCCAATGCCATAGTAGGCCATAACTCATGAATATTTTGGTTTGGGGGGCAAAAATGAAGATGATTTAGTCCATTAAGTGAGGTAAACAAAACTAGTTAAAGGAGTGTGGGTTGGTTTTTCTCCAGCTCTGACTATCCACACAAATGAACATCTCAAGAAATTTAGCCTCTTACACCATGTTGGCGATTCATTCTCTTTGCCTTGGGTGATCACTGGGGAGTACTGTGTGTGTGGTAATAATTTTCAAAAGACAAGAGATCTGGTATGTTGTTACTTAACAGTATTCCTCTAAAAGAATATGTGCCTAGAATAAAGTACTTTCAAAACTCAACAGTTAAAAAAAATCCAATGAGAACATGGGCAAAAGACATGGAGGCATTCTACTGAAGAGGATATACAGATGGCAAATAAGCACAGGAAAAAGATGTTTGACATCATTACCCTCTAGGGAAATGCAGATTAAAACCACCAATCAGAATGGCTAAAGTGAAAAAATAGTGACAACACCAAATGCCAATGAGGATGCAGAGAAATTAGGTCTCTCACACATTGCTGGTAGGAATGAAAAATGATACAGCCTCACTATTGGCATTTCCTAAAAACTATACATGCAGCTGAGCTGGGATTTAGCTCAGTTGGTAGAGCACTGCGCTGCAGTCTCTGAGGTCCGGATTCCCAGCACCCCAAAATGGGAGAAGTACGTGGCAACCCACTCCCAAGGCAATCCCGAAACAGCCATTGAAAACCCTGTGAGGGTCGCTATGAGTCGGATACCGACTCGATGGCACCTAACAACAACAACATACATGCAGCTACACTTACAACCCAGCAACCACACTTCTGGGCATTTGTCCCAGAGAAATGAAGACTTGTGTTCACTCAAAACCTGTGCACAAATGTTTATAGCAGCTTTATTCATATTAACTCAGAACTGGAAACAGCCCAGTTGTCTTTTAACAGGTGAATGGTTAAACAACTCAAAGTGTATTTTTACGGTGGAATACAACTCAGCAATAAAAAGGAACAAGCTATTGATACACATAACCTGGGTAAATCTCCAGAGAATTGTGCTGAGTGAAAAAGGCCAATCACAAAGGTTATGTGCTGTAAAATTCCACTTATATAACATTCTTCAGGTGACAAAATTATAGAAATGGAAGACAGATTAATGGTTGCCAGAGGTTAACGAAGTGCTGGGATTTAGCTCAGTTGGTAGAGTGCTGCGCTGCAGTCTCTGAGGTCCCAAGTTCAATTCCCAGCACCGCAAAAATGGGAGAAGGACCTGGCAATCCGCTCCCAAGGCAATCCCGAAACAGTCAGCCATTGAAAACCCTATAAGGGTCGCTATGAGTCGGATACCAATTCGATGGCACCTAACAACAACAACAACAACAGGGGTTAACGAGGGAATGGGGACTAGACGGAAGTGGGTGTGACCATAAAAGTGTGTGGTGAGTGATCTTTGTGGTGATGGAAGTGCTTTTTATCTTGACCCTGGCTTTGCTACTGTACTTCAGCTTTACAATAATCTTCCCTGTTAGTTCAGATGAGAATTACGCCCTAAATGTAATGCAGTTTGTTAAGGCTGAGGAGTTGTCATCAGAGCCCTTAGTCATGTGGCCTTGGGTGAGTAATTTAAGCTTCAGGTTCCTTGTCGGTAAAATGAGGGTAATAATAGTACCTATTTCAAGGTTACAGTGAGAATTAACTGAGAATGCGTACAGCAATAATGCACCTAGCCCGGTCCTGGCATAGAGCAAATGCTAAATAAGTGGTATCTATTTTAATTACTGTTACTTCTTTAAAACAATTTACCACTGCTGTTCTTCTGGACATGCTGCTCCACATCAAGTCTGTAATTTTATAATTTACGTATCCATGTTGTTGTTGTTGTTGTTGTTGGGTGCCGTGGAGTAGGTGTCCGACTCACAGCGACCCTCATAGGGTTTTCAATGGCTGGCTGTTTCGGGATTGCCTTGGGAGTGGATTGCCAGGTCCTTCTCCCATTTTTGCGGTGCTGGGAATCGAACTTGGGACCTCAGAGACTGCAGCGCAGCGCTCTACCAACTGAGCTAAATCCCGGCCCCTACGTATCCATACACTTAGTATATTCCTTTGCTTTCTTCCCTTGTTGGCTGAAGAGTGTTTTATAGTCACTTGAAGACTTACACTCAGTGCTATCTTGGACTTGGTATCACTTTCCAGAGGAAGGGCAGAGTGCAGGTTTCCTCTGACTCCAGGAACACATTCCTCCACACTCGGTGTTTTCACATATGGACGAGACGGTATACACATTGCAAATAGGAATCTAAGATTCACCACTTTAGAAAGAAAGCTCTTTCACTTACTGTGGAAAAATCAAGGGGAGGAGGATTGAGATGCCCAGCCCTGTTTGTCCTTGATATTAGCCTTGTAAGTGGTGCCCTGTGTCTCCTCCTCTCCCTCTTGTGCAAAAGGAAAGCCATGTATGCTGCCTCCATTCTGAGCTGAATCACGAGACTCTAGACAATAGCTGCCATTTAGGAGGGCTAATTATGCTGCTTAATTTTATTTAAGGCTTTTGCGAGAATATTTGGATGACCTACCCTTTATTATGTGCTGGAGTGATTAGAATAACTTCAATACTGCATTGTGGTTTTCTCTTAAGTGCATTCCTGTTGTGCACAGATGAATCTGTAATGCAGAATGTCAGCATAGCCTATATTTAATTGTACCTGCTGTTCTCTTTCATTAGAATGCAGTCCCCAAGAAATAACTAGATAGATATATTGGTTGTGGTCTTTTCATAAGACAACTGAACATAATGAAAGAGGATGGCTGAAGCGCCCTGCCACTGGGCCAGGAGAGGATGCTAGGAGTGGAAATCTGCTGCTAAGTCCTCTGGCTCCTGGTGAGCCGAGAGTCCTTCCCTGGCATTCAAGAACAGTGAGTAATTGCTCTATGGAGGGAGAAAGTTGAAGAGAAGTTTATTTCTGTTTCCACTATCATCTCACAGTAGAGCCACGTGCCACATTTTAGAACTGAACTTGTGTTCCCTTTAGAATTGGACCATGCATATTCCTGAGAGAATTCAGTGAGGCTTATACCTGAAAGCACCGAGCAAATTGAATAATTTAAACATAAAACAGAGACCGACACACATCACCAGTACTTGATGTGAATAAATCACACAAGAAGCCGGGCGTAGTGGCGCACGCTTGTCGTCCCAGTGGCTCTGGAGGCAGAGGCAGGAGGATCGCAAGTTCAAGACCAGAGGCAGTCTGCATAACTTAGCGAGGCAAAAAAGTAAAAAAAAAAAAAAAAAAAAAAAAAAAAAAAAAAGGCTGGGCCTGCAGCTCAGTGGTCCAGCACTTGCAGAGCATGCAAGCGAGAGGCCCTGGGTTCAACCCCCGGTACTGCAAATAAATAAATTAAATAAATAAATAAATAAATCAGTCACACAAGAGAGACTGCTCGATGTGTATGGTTTTCCTTTTCTGACAGATAAAGTACGTACAAAGTCACGATTATCCTTTGGAGCTAATCTTGCCAGGAAATTTCCACGAGAGCCCCTGCACAGAGAATGTTGGGTTTTGTGAAGGAGTTTCTGTTCATCTGTTTTGAACAGCCCCCAGCGCCCAGGCACATCCTGAATGAGGGTAACTCCCAGGCTGACCCCGATCATGTTGGGACGGAGGCCGGGCAGTGGGTGGAGCAGCCCTTTGTGAAGAGCCGTAGCGAGCACGTGCTCTTGAGGGCTCTGCCTTTACTCGCAGCCTTCAGCTGTGTGTGTGGATTCTCTAATGGCTAATTGATGCAGCGTTTATAAAGATACAGTTTCCTGCATGAGGCAGTTACGGGTGTCAACATGAGTTGTCTCAACATGATCCCAATTTCCACAGTCAATTTGGTCAATTCAGTGGAAGAAAAAAAATCAGCCTGAAAATCAGTCAGAACAGTTACTGGAGGGTATTGAGGCAGCCATGGTTAGTTGATGAATTTTTCACATTCGAGCCAGTTGTTTTTGTATTTTGTACACATAGCCTTGGCCGTTCGGGGAAATAATCTTAGACGCACAAAAGCGACATTTTAAAATTAGTAGCTTTTTAAAAATACCTGTAGTCACAGTTATTCAGACCTTTTAGTGCATATGAGTTCTGAGAGGAAATAACCATTTTACTATTCATATATTTGTGTTATTAGAGTGGTTAACTGATGCTTCATACTTTGTCATAGAGTTGGAAAGTAATCACATTGGCCTCAAAGCATCTGCAAAACTATGGATTATTGATTTAGTTTGCTAGTAATTAATTAGTAATGCCAACGATAAGTTGTGTTTTGAGGCTATTTTTAAACTTTATTGATAGTAATTTACATAACATAAAATTTACCCATTTTAAGTATGTGATTCAGTGATTTTAAGTAAATTTTATAGAGTTATCCAGCCATCACCATAATCTAGTTTTGGAACATTCGTATCACCCTACAAAAGAGTCGTCATACCCATTTGCAGTCAACTGCTGGTCATGTCTCCGTCCCCTATTCGCAGTCTCAGGGCACAATAATCTAACTCTGTATAGTTTTGCCTTATCTGGACATTTTACATAGAGTCATCTCATGTGAAGTCTTGTGCCTGGCTCCTTTCAGTCAGCACAGTGTTTTTGAGGTTGATCTGTATTGTATTTGTTAGCTGTCCATTCCTTTTTTTATTGCTGAACAGTATTCTATAATATGAACACCACACTTTAGCTGTCCATGTACTAATACAAAGGTATTTGGAACTGTATCTAGTTTCATTTCTCTTGAGTAGAACCCAAGAGTAGAGTTAGTATCTTTAAATATTTGTAGTCACAATTATTCAGTCTAGTTCGTACTCATTTTAAAAACTAATCATTTTTACCATTGATATATGTGTATGACCAGTATAATTAACTGATGTTTCATACTTTGTTAAAGTAGGATTGTGACCAGAAAGCTTGTATGATAAGATTATGTTTAATTTATTTTTCTTTTTTTGAGACAGGGTCTTGCTATGTTACCCAGGCTGGTCTTGAACTCCCGGGCTCAAACCATCCTCCTGAGTCAGCCTCCTGAGTAGCTGGGACTACAGGTATACACCTGGCTTATTAAACACATGGCTTAAGTTTAGTTTTTAAAGACACATTGAATCTAATTTTTATTCAGTTATAGAGTCCTGTAGAAATCCTACTGTGATCCTTGGCATGGCACGAGACCCTGTTTGTAAACTCTTCCATTCTTCCTGCTCAGTGGTGGTTTCCTAATCTAAGTACCTCACATAATTAGACAGCACTGCATCATAACCACCTGTTATCTGTTTGTGCCTACACTGCTATAACTTGTAGTCATGACATCAACATGAAAAAGCCCAGCTTACTGTGAAATCTCACCAAAGGAGTAGGAAGATACGGTGACAAGAGGCACATGATGTGATTATCCATCGCTAACTCCTCTCTGATCCCAGCTGAACAACACTTGCCATTCTGGGAGAAGTTTCCCTTCAGACGGAGCTGGTATAATAAACGTTAACCTTACTTAGCACTTGGGTCTGGTCCAGTATATTAGAGTTTTAGATGATCCATACTCTGACTTTGTAGAGTAAGAGTCCTTACCGATTCTAGAAAGCATGTTGTTGTTGTTGTTAGGTGCCATGGAGTCGGTATCTGACTCATAGCGACCCTACATACAACAGGGGAAACACTATTGTCAGTGCTTCTCTGCTGTTCATAGGGTTTTCAATGGCGGGTTGATTTTTGGAGGTGGGTTACTGGGTCTGTCTCCCACTGGAAAGCATAGCATACAATATATGTAGTGCATTCATGTTTGCAGAATGTTTTTCTCATTCATTTGATTCATTCAGCAATTCGTTGAGCACTAGTTCTGTACCAGGCAGGGCCAAACACACAGTCTCATAAGTCTTAATTCTCATAAGAACTTTGTCATTGTAGGAAGATTGTTGTTGTTGTTAGGTGCCGTCGAGTCGGTATCCGACTCATAGCGACCCTCATAGGGTTTTCAATGGCTGACTGTTTTGAGATTGCCTTGGGAGTGGATTGCCAGGCCCTTCTCCCATTTTTGCGGTGCTGGGAATCAAACTCGGGACCTCAGAGACTGCAGTGCAGTGCCCTACCAACTGAGCTAAATCCCAGCCCATAGGAAGATTAGATGTTAGAATATATCAAGATATGGTTAGATGTCAAGATGTGTAAGATCAAGGCAATATCTGATCTTCTTGAACTGACATGGTTATCAGAGTTCAGGGTTGTTTCGAGAAGTAAGTGAGACTATATACTTAGCACCGAGCACAAGAACATGCACACATGAGAGAGAGACAGACAGAGAGCGAGAGCACACGCACATGCTTACATTAGAGGTCTAACTGATTGATCCAGTCTCACAGTCCATATGTAGGCGCTCACACTAGGATCTTGGATTAAGTCCATAGGGCACCTTCCATGCTATCATTCTGCTTCCCCTGAGAGGATCTGACCAACAAGTCCATTCTGACGCCTCGAAAAGCCTGTCCACAGAAAATGATTAGTTTCTTTCTAAAATGAAAAAAGATGAAGAATATCTGATAGTAAAAGTGGCTCACTTTGCACTGTGTCTTGTCTCATGTTCTCCAGCATGGTGTTAGCCTCTGGACCAGGACGGATTAAAACCACACTTCAAATTAGGGAACACCAACGCATGATATTTCATGCTTAATGCTAAAGGAGATTAAAACTAATTTGATTTTTCACTGAAGGCTTATGTGTTGCAATAGAAGCAGCATTTTTCTCTTTAGTGGTATGAGAAGGACCTGTAACACCAGGCTTCTACATACCTCATTTGTATTTTCTTGGAGAAAATGTCTCAGTTAAAATCAATGGCCTCCTATTCATTTAAGTTCTCTTGCCTTCAATAAAACTAATTGATAAACACTAATAATTAATGACCTGATTAAACCAAAATGACTTACATCTGCCCTGATGATACCCATTTATAATCAGTCACTTTAATGACTCATCTTTTCTGCACTTTGCTTACAGAAGAAAGACTATGATGGTATTAAGTAAGCTGACGGAAAGGCTGTATGCCTTCAAGTGCTGTTTGTTTTCCGTAACTTGATATTGCATAAGTGTAGGTATAACCACCTCCTTTAAAGTAATCTTTCTGTCTAACCGGACGTGCTATTGTCTATAGCTTTGGAACAAGCAAAAAAATCAAAGGATGTTAATATTTCTGGAGCTATTCTTGAGAACTGTAGATTTTGCATGTTTTAAATGACTACTTGAAGTAGTGAAGTGCAGTGACTATGGACTAGGTGTGTTGATAACTCAGCTGAAAGCTGGATATTATGTGCAAGATAAAGCAGTACTTAAATCAAGGGAGATATGCTTAGCTCAACAGTTAAAGGCATACTCCTTGCTTCAAATTCTGCCACATGAATTCAGATTTGGCTTAACTAAATAAGTAAGGTCCTAATATAATTTATATCCCGTATACCTTAAAGGATTTGAGGTGGCTTATGATGTAAGGTCAAAACAGTGAATAAGAAACAAAAACATTGAAAATAAAAGGAAACCTTACGAGACTCGCCGTCCACCGAAACCAGTGACGAGAGTAGGCGACACACATGAAACGTCTGTCCTCAGATGTGGCGCGGCCAGCTCTGTGGGGCTGTGATGACCGGGAGAAGAGCAGCAAGTGAAGTGAGCCCTGTAACCACCCGGACTTTCCACTCGGCACCCAAACGGAGGCTGGTTTTCCTGAGCTGACGAGAAGGACTTGGGAGTTCAAAGAGACCAAAATGGCTAGAATTCACAGGACAAAGTCCTAGAGAGGAAGCAGCTACGCAAAGAAGAACGCTAGAAGTTGTATAGCAGTTTCCTTGAGCCTTTGGCCAAATATCAATCTCTGCACTCATAGGGCAAAATCTCACAAAGCTAAACAGTAAGTTACTGTCCAGGAAAGAAAACTGAGGGGGACTATAAGCCAATTTCCAAAGCATTTACAAGGTCAAGAATCTTTCTGATTCCAACCAGCCAGTGTGGAGAGACTTCTTTAAATATTTTAAAAGATTCAAGAGAGATGTTAGAAGGATTATGCCTTAGTAATAGTGCTAAACTACCCCTAGAATTGGGGATTACTCTAGACTCTCTACAAATAAAAGCTCTAAATTAAGCTTTCAAATGACCTCTCTGTCTGCAAGTTACTTAACTATATTGCCGGTATCAAGCCCAACACTTATTAAACAAAACAACAAAATCTAGTACTCAGCAATGTAAGAGTCAGAATATCCATTATTCAAATAAAAATCAGTAGACAAGAAAAGGATTTTTCTCCTGATTATGGATGAAAGACTTTAAGCAGGGGGAAAATCAATCAGAAGAAACAGGCCCTCTCTCACAGACATTAGAGATAGAGGACTTAGCAAACAAGGACTGTAGAACAGTTATAAAAATTATAAATATGGCCGGGCATGGGGGCGCACGCCTGTAGTCTCAGTGCCTGGCGAGGCGGAGGCAGGAGGATCGCAAGTTCGAGACCAGAGGCAGTCTGCGTCACTTAGCGAGACCCTGTCTCAAAAAGTAAAAAAAAAAGTGGGCTGAGAGTGCAGCTCAGTGGTCCAGCACTTGTAGAGCATGGAGGCACAAGGCCCTGGGTTCAACCCTCTGTCTCTTTGCCTGAATCCATTGACTTCATTTGAAGGGATCTGTTAGGTTCAAATTATGCCTCAAGATATTACTGGGAAATGGTGCATTTATATTAGCAAATTTAATATATTTAAAAAGCTATCAACCAGGCCAGCCACTGTGGCACACACCTGTAACCCCAGAGACTCTGGAGGCAGAGGCAGGAGGATCAAAAGTTTGAAGCCAGAGTCAGCCTGTGTAACTTAATAAGACTCTGTCTCAAGATGAAAAAAAGGGGACTGGGAGCGCAGCTCGGTGGTAGAGCACTTGTGCAAAAATATGACCAGCTCTCCCTGCCAGTACTGAGGGGGGAAAAAAAAGCCATCAACCAGAGAGCAAGATGTGTGGAGTATCTTCCTACACTGACTCTGTGGACTCAGTTTTTGGGGTGATGGTACAGCAAATATCTAGGAAAGTGTTGTGTGCTGTGTTCTAAACAAATGGTACAGACAGTAGACGCCACAGCAATTCAGAGGAAACCGTGACATGAAGTTAGGGCACCATGGAGGCAGGTTCTTCAGGGGAAGGATGGGCAGGCTTCAAGTAGTCAGAAAACTGTAGAGGAAGGGTTTCCAAACTCGAGGCTGGGAAGGAGAGGCTGAAAACAGTAGGGACAAAGCCTTAGCAATGAGATTTTTACTTTCAGATGATTAAAGCAATCTAGTTGGAATGCAGAGGTTGGTTCGAGGCTGAGTGGATATCTAGTGCTTTTATACCTGACATGCTCCTATAAACAGGCTGAGGTGAATGTGCAAAAGTCAAACAGCAGGCTAGCTTTAAAAAAATGCTGTTGGAGGGCTGGAAAATGCAGTCAAGTTCTGAATCACACCTTGACACTTAGAATATAATCTAGCAGCGTGTGGACATTTAGCTCAGTCAGTGGTGGGGTGACTTGTCTAGTACACGCAAGGCCATGGGTTTGATCCCCAGTAACCAAAAACAAAATTTAATCTAACTGTTCTGTTGTCAAGTTCTTTTTCTGTCTATTGGCCCACTTAGTCAGATATGTGTCTGATTATTAGGTATTTTTAGCGTATTTCTTGATTTCAGGTAGCCCCTTCTGGGACTCCACCCAACGTGGTGGCTAAAGAATGGCTTAGCGTGTCAATGTAGAGAGCAGATTGTCCCAAAGAAAAATATTCAAAGTTGGAGGTATATAAGTAAGGCCAGGCTAGGTAGAATCTAAGATTTGTTTCAGTTCAGCAAATGACGGTTGGGGGTCTGCTCGGGTTGTCTGTGACCTGTTGTACTTAACTGCTGGCTCACTTGTAAGTGCAGCCACGTTCTTAAGGAGAAGGGGGAACGTTTGATGGAACATTTACCTTCCTTTTTAAGGAGAGAAATGACGTAGTAACAATGGTATATTTAAGGTTTAATACAGTGGTGGTGTAAAAACTACACGGAAATCAGGAAGAGCGGGAGGTTAAGAGACCCATGGGTAAGATGCTACACCTGCCCGGGAGGACCAACTTGTATTCAAAGAGAGCCCCCGGCTGAGGTCGTGGTGCAGGTTATAAAAAGGGCAAGCTAAAGGGACGTGCTCTACACCTAACCCTTCATCACTGAAACAGCCTCATCAGCACAGAACAGTACCACGTGCTCATGGTTTCCGTTTGTCTAGAACTCATCCGTTCGGTAAATATTCACTGAGTACTTTATGCCTGCCACTCTTGCAGAGGCTGGAAATACAATAGTCAACAGAAGAGAAAAAGTCCCTGCCTTCATGGAGTTTATGTGTCAGGCAGCACCAAAGGAGCGAATACATGAGGAAGTGCGTGACATTTCTTGTCACATTGAAAGTAGGGCTTAAATAGCCGTCAGTTACTCAGTTTAAACTTGAATTTTGAATTAAATACCTACTCTTAGCAAGGTATTCTGTTGGGGTACCTTTTTGGAAGGTGGAAGGTTGGGGGGAGATTGATTTGCAGATTTGTCTTTAAAATTCTACATCAAAACATTATGAGTCTTATTCACATTTGGGGTGGCTAGGGCTATGCGCTGTGCTCAGTACGACCGGCTGTCTGTTCTAGGCCACTTTTGCCGTGGAAGATGAAGTGATGAAGCAGGCGCTGCTGCGGGTCATCACAAGGGGTGCTCTTGTCTTGCTCGGATGGCTCTTGTGGCCTTCCTGAGTTCCAGAGAAGGCTCATTGTTGTCACCGGTGATGCTACACAGAAACCCTTTGTGTCATTACTTCCCCACTGACTGCTTTGGCAAAGCTGTGTCACTTCTTTTGTTAACTGTAGCAACAGTCAAAAACCATGTAAGAGAAGAGAAAAAATAAGTGAGACGAAGGCTGAGAAGTGTTTGCACACACATACCCGTCTCTTAGGTCGATTTCTAAGCATTACCTGAAATGGCATTTGTCACATACAACACAGGAAGTAGCAACAGTGCGCTCATTTTCTCATTGTTTCACTCAGACAGGACCCCGTTCCCAGCGACAGATGAGTGACATTTTTCTTACTGGCTTCCCTGTGGCCTTACTGCTTTTTAGATGGGAGGGGTAGCTTGTTGGTTATACAAACAGATCAAAGCTAATCCTTTTAGTTCAAACTGTTTGCAAGATTACATGTTGAAAATGTACTTTTCTTGAAAGGCCAGGGCTAGGATAGTGAGTAGATTTACTGTTGTTAAAAGCCAAGATTTGGTGGGGTTTTTCACTTGAAATGGACTCATGCTTCTGTAGAAACCAGAAATGGTTGCAAGTGGGGGAGTTAGGACCTCTCATTTCGCCTCCAGATACAGTACTTTGCGTTAAGTTTGTGATTAGAATTTAGGGTGAGCAGATGATGTCATTTCTGCAGTGTGGCGTGGCATGCATGTGTGCACAGTCATACGGCATTAGTTACGTGGGTCTTTCTGGTCCCTTTTTAGATGTGAAGCCCTCCAACATGCTAGTCAACACAAGAGGACAGGTCAAGCTGTGTGACTTTGGAGTGAGCACTCAGGTAGGTCTCCTTCCCTCCCCGGGTGCTCTCCCCTCTGCAGCCTCCTCGTATTTTCGGTGTGCCGTCTGGATCGAAAAGCCACCTAGCTGCCAGACACACAGAAACTCCCATCTTTACCTCGGCTGGGAGAGCGGCCTTCATTTTTAATCTCTAAGCGAGTTTCCTTGATCAGAATATGATTGTTCATTGTTTAATGACAGTAAAAACTGCTGGTATTGTAATTACTACTTACGAATAGCAAACTTCATTGATATGCAGCCTCAATATGAAAGCGTTTGGGCCAGACAAAAGGGAGGGCAGAGTGGGAGCCGTGCCTGGGGAGCCCAACTGGCCCACAATAAAAATTAATATTGGGAGCAACAATGGTGGAGGGCCATTACAATGTGCGGCACAAATTTTAATTAATTTCCATTTTGGGCCTCCCCCGAGATCCCTGGTGATGGTGACCCGTGCGCGTGCTGTGATGTTGATTTGAATCGCAGCCACCTTTACTCCCAGCCAAACACGAGGACCAAAGCGAAGGTCATCGTTGCATTATGAGTTGTCAAAGCCTGTTATCCCTCCAGCGTATTTAGCGTTCTTATTCTAGCGATGCATGGGGCTTCCTTCACATCTTGAGCCATCTGACTGAAAAATGCGTGTGTTCAGACTCTACTTCAAATTGACTTTTTATATCAGGCGGGTTTGGGGCACTAAAGCGATAAGCATCCTGCTTAAGTGAATTGTTTAAGGTTATCTGCTATAAACTGTAATGCTGCGCTTGTGTAAATTGGAAATCACATTCAAAAGAAAAGAGAGATTTAATCATTTTTAATGCCTTTGTAGATAAATTTGTTCCCTTTTACATAATTTTTAGTTGATTTATAGGAATGATGATTGTAGGTTAAATGAGGAATAATTGCCCATTTTATTTCCACATTATCTTTATATTGTTCTAACAGACTGTTTTGTCTCATAGCTGGTGAATTCTATAGCCAAGACGTACGTTGGAACAAATGCTTATATGGCGGTAAGTAAACTTATGCAAAAATGGCATTTAAAACCAACATCTTTATGTACTCGGTAATATAGAACTCTTGAATTAATTCCACAGCTTTAGCCTAGCAGATCATAAATTACAAAGTCAGTTCACTCACGATCCAATTTTTAAATCTTTGAAAGACATGAGGGCTTGTACTGGAGCTGTCAACTTACCTGACTTTGTTGACTTAACTGTTCAGTTCAAGTATGAAATCGCTGAGTTTTTAAGTTTAATCCTACAGAAAAATTGCACCTTCTGCATATTGGTTACTTTTCCATTTTGCTTATTTAATTAACCCTAAAGTTTACCAACATGTCAGTCAATAAGATTGGTTGTTTTTTCCAGGAATACAAATATGCTTTGTCATCAGATCAAAACTAAATTATCAATGTAGCCAAATTTTATTTATGGATCTCTAAATGTAAAAATTTAGCAGGTGGTTCTTTTTAGAACATGTCCTATATTTTACTTAGTTATTGGATTCGTATAACTATTGTAAAATAACTTGTTTGATTTCACTGAAATAAATTTTTCAAGAATAAAGAATAGAAGCACAGAGCTGTTTCAAACACCAGTGTGGACTTGATTTGGACCCCTTTTTTTGTTTGTTTGTTTTGTTTTGTTTTATTTTCGGTACTGGAGGTTGAACCCAGGGCCTCGTGTTTGCATCCTTTGCAAGTGCTGGACCACTGAGCTGTACCCCCAGCCCATTTTTTTACTGTTTGAGACAGGGTCTTGGTAAATTATGCAGACTGCCTCTGGTCTCAAACTTGCAATCCTCCTGCCTTTGCCTCCCGAGTCTCTGGGATTATAGGCGTGCACACCCATGCCCAGCAGACCTTTCTGGAGTAAAGTTTTTGTTTTAACATCTTATGATTAATTTTATATTGAGGGCTCCAGACTTATTTAGATAATCCTTTTTAGTTCTTCTAGGCTTGTTTTTTGTGTAAACTATTTATTTTGTTTTTTGGGTTTTTTGCACTACTTGGGGGTTGAACCCAGGGCCTTGCACATACTTTGTAAGAACTCTACCACTGCACTGCACCCCTCAGCCCATTTAAAAAATTTTTTATTTTTTTGAGACAGGGTCTTTCTAAGTTATATAGGCTGCCTCTAGCCTCACACTCACAATCCTCTTGCCTCCTGAGTCACTGGGATTATAGGCACACACCATCACACCCAGCAATAATTTTAGTATGGATAGAACCACAATTCTATTCTCAATATTCTGTGTGTGTGTGTGTGTGTGTGTGTGTGTGTGTATGTATGAATACATACACACACACACACACACACACACACACACATACACATAGACACACACATACCCACACACATTTTTTTTTCCCAGTAATAGGGGGGTTGAATCCAGGGTCTTGGACATGCTATGCAAGTGCTCTACCACTAAGCTGCACTCCCAGACCCACCTTTTATTTATTTGTTTATTTAGAGACAGGGTCTCACCAAGTTGCCTCTGGCCTCAAACTTGTGATCCTCTTGTCTCAACCTCCTGTTGTTGCTGTTGTTAGGTGCCATCCAGTCGGTGTCCAACTCACGGCGACCCTATGTACAACAGAACAAAACACTATTGTCAGTGCTTCTCTGCTATTCGTAGGGTTTTCAGTGGCTGATTGCATTTTGGTAGTGTGTTACTGGGTCCTTCTCCAAAGCCTAGAGTATCTGGTGTTCCCAGGCGGTCTCCCATCCAAGTACTAACCAGGCCTGACCCTGCTTAGCTTTTTAGATCTGACAGGATTGGATGCCACAGTGGTATTCCTGCAGGCTCAGCCCCTTGAGTGGGATTACAGGCATGTGCCACAGCACCCAGCTATTGTTATCTTGATTACAAGATTTTAACATGGATAGAACCCTAGATGTCATTCTCAGAACAACAGAAGACATTTTATTTTTATTCAGATGTCAGAATAGTTAATTTTTTTCATTGTTTTTAAAGAAAATTCACATTTTTTCTAAGTAATAGGGAAAAATGGATTAAGCTTTGAGGGTATATGTTTTTTCGTTGGGGGTGGGTTTCTTGCTTTACAGAGAGGTTGAACCCTGGGCCTCGTGCATGCTAGGCGAATCCTCTACCACTAAGCCACACCCCTAGTCCTTTTTGTATTTTTTTATCTTGAGGCAGGGTCTTGGTAAGTTTCACAGGCTGCCTGTCCTCACACTTGGGATTCTCCTGTCTCGGTGGCCCAGATCACTGTTTTTTGAACCTTAATCTCCTTCCTGGCTCCCCCAGGTTGGATGAAATTGATGAGCCACCTGTGTAGTTAACAAAATACTGCTGAATGCTACAGTTTCAGTCTTTGAAAGAGTATAGTGCGCTGGCTTAAAAAGAAAAATTACAAATAATACAAGTTCTCAACTACACATCATGTTCTTAGTAGCTTTAAATTGCTCTAATAATTAAATTACATTAGATTTGAATGTACAAACTCAGATTACAGTTGTCTTTCCCAGGTGTACATTAAAGAAATTACTTTTTTCCTTCTGGTTCATGGATGAATGTGATGCGTCCATCAGTTAATTGGAAATGTGAGGATTAAAATTACGAAACGTTAGCTCAGATTGGCAAAGCTAAACATTGCTTCTTTGGGTGAGTGAATTCTTGTCATCAACTTCATAGTTCAAGCTGTAAAAGGCATAAGATACATAAGAATAAAACAACGATTGCCCGCTAGGCCAAGTTCTTCATTTAATTTAGGAGTCTCTTACTGTCTCAGTACTTGCCAGGGTTGCATGAGATCAGAGGTTGGAAGTATGGCGGACATGGAAGGACCCTAGCAGGGGTCCTAATCTCTGCTTGCTATTTCCCAAGAGTCTCTTGAAGAAGAAGGGCTGGGATTTGGGGCTCTTCTTAAAACCAGAGCTAGATCCCATTTTAGCTGATGTGTTCTATAATTTTGAGTTCCGCGTGGAGGTCTGCTGCGCCAAGTGTTAGGGAACTGCAGCTCTCCGGCCTGTCTCTCTGAGTAAAGTTTTCTTGGAACGTGGCCATGGCCATTTGTTTATGAGTTGGGCAGGGCTGCTGTAGCACTGCACTGACATAGCTGAGTAGTTGTGACAGTTGCAACAGAGAGCATATGGCCCGCAAAGGGAAAAATATTTACTGCCTGGCCCTCTATAGATAAAAGACTTGCCAGCCCCTGGTGTGTGCCAGTGAAAGCTGTATCTGAAAGTGAGACCCTTCAGTTAATCAACCAGCGTTCACCAAATGCCTCCCATGCTGTTAGGGACAGTGGAAGTACTGCACAATCCAAAAACGTGGGTGAAATAGGAGACCTAATTTGTCATAGCATTGACTGTGACACAATAAAGGCTTGAGTTGTAACAACAGACCTTTAGAAAATAAGAAAGCGCCGGGTATGGTGGCGCATGCCTGTAATCCCAGCAGCTCAGGAGGTGGAGGCAGGAGGATCGGAAGTTCGAGACCAGAGGCAGTCTGCGTAACTTAGCGAGACCCTGTCTCAAAAGGTAAAAAAAAAAAAAAGGGGGCTGGGGGCGCAGCTCAGTGGTCCAGCACTTGCAAAGCATACAGGTATGAAGCCCTGGGTTCAACCCCAGTATGGGGGGCAGGGAGGGGGTGGAAATAAGAAAGCATACAGTGTACAGATCTGGTGATTCAAACAGGATGTGGAAAGGGTGCTAACAAAAAGAGAGAGGTCACTCAGGATGAGCCAAGACTCAGAAACAGAAGGCAAGATGGCATCAGGGTGGGTGGGAAGGGGGGATAGAGGACAAATAATGAATTGTGGAAATGTATAATTAGAGGTCATCTGATATAATGATGTAATACTCTTATTTAACATCTATTTCCCTCACTTTGTGTTACGCATACTTCCGTACAGTGATAATAATAATTATAGCTAGTACTTAATTAGCACTGTGTGCCAGTCATTCTTCTGAGCTTTTACATATTAGCTCTTTAAAACCTCACAGTAGCCCTAGAAAGTAGGCCATATTATTGTTCTCATTTTACAGATGAAGAAATAGAGGCAAGAGAAGTGATGGTACTTAGCCAAGTTCACACAGCTCGTAAGTGGGAGGGTAAAGAGTCAAGCCCAAGGGCTCCGCCTCCAGAGACAAAACTGTTCGTTGCTGGGCCTCTCACAGTATCTACGTTACTTACGTGTGCCTCTCAGTCTGGATGACGGACTTCACAGGAGAAGGGTTGCTCTGCTCACTCTCTGTACCTGTCCCTCGCAGAGTGCCCACTGAATGAATTAGTTCTTGACAGCTGCATTCTAAAAGTGTTTGTTCACTTATATTAAAAGCATTACTTACATATTAAGGTATAAAATACCCCAACTTACTTAAATACAGCCAGTTAGGCTGCTCAAATGTTGAAAAGGAAATAACTAGGCATGGTGGCACACACCTGTAATTCCTGCAATTCAGGAGGCAGAGGCAGGAGGACCACAAATCCAAGGCCAGAGGCAGCCTGCATAGCTTAGCCAGACCCTGATTCAAAACTGAAAAGGGATTAAGGTACAGCTGAGGCGTAAAACACTTGCCTGCCATGCTCAAGACACTAGGTTCAACCCCCAGTACAAAAAAGAAAAAAAAGAAGAAAGATCAAAAAGAAACAATGCCGCTTTATTCTCCTATAATCTCAAGTATAAGATACAAGAAAAATGACAATTAGGAAAAAGGAAAGAAGGCTTTTGTAATAGCCTACGTCCAAGAACAACAATTTGTGGCCATATTAAGCAGTGGAGCTTGTGAAAGACTTGGAGAATCATTGTGAACCAACCTCTCCTCTCCACTGATCAATTAATAGACATAGACCTGGAGGGTGAAGAGTCCTCTTCACACCTGCTTCTTCAGGGACTTTATAATTTGGTTCAGTTCCCACTTCATCCAAAGCATTGAAGATTAGCGACTACATTTTGAAAGTATGTCATCCAGAAGGAGTGTAAAAGGGGTCCAAAAGGCTTTGGGGGCTTAAGTTAAACTATTTCTCAGAAATTCTAATTATTAAAATTTTACTTTTTTTCCCCTAGTACTTGGTAGTTGAACCCAGGGCCTTGCACATACCTTGAACGTTCTCGACCACTAAGTTGCACCCTGAGCACATTTTAAGGTTTATTTTTGTCTTAAGACAGAGTCTCGCTAAGTTGTACACGCTACCTCTGGCCTCAAACCTATAATACTCCTGCCTGTGCCTCCTGAGTTACTGGGATTGCAGACATGTGTCACTGTGCCTGGCCTAAAATTTTATTTTATTTTATTTTATTTTTTTGCGGTTCTGGGAGTTGAACCCAGGGCCTCACGCCTGCATGCTCTGCAAGTGCTGGACCACTGAGCTGCACCCCCCAGGCAATTTTTTTACTTTTTGAGACAGGGTCTCACTAAGTTATGCAGACTGCCTCTGGTCTCGAATTTGCAGTCCTCCTGCCACCACCTCCCAAGCCACTGGGATTACAGGCGTGGGCCACTGAGCCTAGCTAAAATTTTATTCTTAAGGCAGAAGTCCCTAAATTTATCCCTAAATTCACAAATTATCCAGTTATTGTTTTTTACTATGGTTCTAAAAATCAAATATAGAAGTTTAACATTGTTATGAGTAACAGAAGTTTTTAAATTAAGAAAATAATGTTGCTCAAATATTTTCTCTTTGGGATCAGAAAGTCAATCTGAGTGATTATTCTTATATCCTGAGCAGTTGTTTTTTGGGTTTTTTGTTTGTCTTTGTTTGGTTTTTTTCTTGCTCAGACTCTTCTAGTCCTTAGAAATGTCTTTACCTGGACTCACACCTGTGTATATTGGATGCTCCGTATCAGTCACCATCCTTGTGCCGTGACAGTAACAGTAGTGGGGACTGTTGGAAAGAGGCTGGCATTTCCTGAGCACTCTATTTGGTGCATTCCGCATCAACCATGTTACATGGACTCATTTCATCTTTCCACAGCCCTGTGATGTGTACATATTGTTGTTACTGTCTTCATTTTACAGATAAGGAAACCAAAGGTGAAATGACTTTACCCAAAGGTCTCAGCGTCAACATGATGTCAGAGGCAAGACTTAATTAGGTCACTAGCTTCTGGTTTCTACAAGTAACAGGTTAGGTTATTTGGATCAACTTTTCTGTTGAAATTTGTACTAGGTTTTTTTTTGTTTTGTTTTGTTTTAATTTAAATCATATGAAATGCACTGAAGCACTAAAAAGACAACGAGAAGTTCCTAGGACAATTTTTGAGTGAAATCCCCCAACAGAAAGCAGAGAGGAGAAGCAGCAGCAGCAGCACTACATATTCGTAAAGGCATTTGCTGGTGCCACGCCCAAGCAAAAGGAGGAGCAGTTAGGGCCTGGGGCCCACCTGAGGCTGGTCTCGCAGGAGATCCTTCCCCTTTTCATGCTGGCAGCCCGGAGCACTCACCCTTGGAGCAGGGGGAGTAGATCTAAAGCCACTCCTCCTCCCTGACCCAGGGAGCCGAAGCAGCAGCTCCTCAGAGGAAAGCGGAAAGGCAGGAGGAAAGGGAAGTCTCACGCAGACTTGCGCCGTGACTGGATGCACACATGGGCGCAGGTGGACAAGGAGCTTCGTGCTGAGACCTTGGGCCTCAGAGAACCTTTCCAAAAGTTGTTTCTCAAGAGGAAGATCAGTAAGTAGTTACCAAAAAAAAAAAAAAAAAAACAGACACACAAGGAAACAAGGCTACATGAACAAGCTCCAGGCAGCACAAACGGATGCAGACTTAGGGTCAGACATTCGAAAAGTGGTGCAGGAGGTTTGGAAAGTCCCAAGCAAAACTAAAATTAACTCACTGCATTCGGTAGCATGTTCAACACAACAGAAGCGTGAATTCGTGATCTAGAAGATGGCCCTTGGAGCAGTCCAGCTCCAGAGCCTTCGTCCAGCCAGTGTGCTGAACTACATACACGAGGACCTTGCCAGCCTCACCGAAAACCCCCACCACGTGGGAAATGCATTTTGGTTACATGTTAGCTTAAAGAATTCGCACCTGCGTTGTTAATTTTCTGAGTAGAAACTCCTTTTTCAGAAGAGACAAATTACGTTCCTTGGTATCTTCCTGCTTCTTATAGGTAAACCCAGGAGTGTTGTATTGTAAATAGACAGTTCTGGAATTAGTTAACTAAATATGGGTCCTGAATAAATGCCCAGTCACGGCAGGCAGCTGGAGAGAGTAGAGTGTGAAGGCCACCTTGAAGCCATTGCCCTTAAAGATCCACCGTGCAGTCTGCTTTTTAAATCATCGCCATGCCTTTCTGTTCTGTCAAGAACAGGCCTGGGTGTTTTTGTTTTGTTTTTATTCTTCGTTTAAACTTCAGTACAGAGCTGCTTCAGACAGTAGTTGTGTTTTTTCATTATTTAGCTTTCCACACTGTTGACAATTACCCTGTGAGAAAGTGACCCCAGCCCTAGCTTTTTAACTACAAAACATCCATCACAGATCTTCTGTGGCCAGTGTCATACCTGGTGGTTGGTTCTGTTTCATTTTGTGTTTGAGGGGAGAGGACAGGCCTGGCCACCGTGGCTCCAAGTGTGAGAGCTGCTTTGAATTGTGCAGCCTCAGGCCATCACAACCCGGCTCCATTAGCTCAGAATGTATCGGAGGAGCTTATCTTGTGCCTCGTTGCAAGGGCCCAAGGACATTTGCCAGTACCTCTATACTTTATGCCTTCTTTAGAGGAAGCCCACAGAGCTTGCTACCTGCCTTTTCTGAGTATTCTTGCTTGAGCATTGCATCACAACAGTAATCTCTCTTCGTTAGCTTACTGCAAGAACAGGTTGTCAGAATCTCGTCCTTAAGGAGTTCTCTTATTTGCCCCTCATAGCTGTGAACATTATCACTTTCTCTACTTTCTTTCTTCTTTAATTTAATTTTCTATGCTTTATTTCCAGTTCTCAGTTTGCATTTATGTTGGTAGTTCAGTGGGCAAAGGTAATGAATGTGTTTAATCTCATTGTTGGTCATGCTGAAATATTTTCTATGTAAGTTCTTCTGTTTGTTTGTTTTCTTTGTGCTCCGGATAAAGTCCTAAATATTGATGACTATCAGCTAATAGAAGGAAGAAATAGAAAGAAGAAAAAGGCAGGGAGTTAGGCGGAGTTTGATTATTTCCTTAACAATTCTAGAGGATTTTAGGATTTTTATCTTTTCAGTAAGTTCTTCATGGACATGAATGGTAGAAATGTATGTTGTTGTTAGGTGCCATCGAATCAGGTTGGACTCACAGCAACCCTCTGTACAGCAGAATGAAACACTCCTTGACACTGCCATGCCCAGCACCATGTCCGTGCGGCTCTGCTATTCATAGGGTTTTCAGTTGCTGATTGTTTCAGGAATGGGCTACCACATCCTTCTCCTGTTTTTGCAGTACTAGGGATTGAACCCAGGGCCTCAGCGCAGAGCAGCACTCTACCAACTGAGCCAAACCCCAGTAAAATATGTTGTTGTTGTTGTTGTTGTTGTCATTGTTAGGCGTCATCGAGTCATGTCCAACTCATAGCGACCCTCAGGATTCTCAATGGCTGATTGTTCCAGAATTTGCTTGCGAGTGAATTGCTACCTCCTTCTCCCATGAGTAAAGTGTGGTGAAGTTAAATTAGAACACTCTGAAGAACTTAGGACAGGCCTAAAACCACATGTGGTGAACACGTTTTGCATCCCTTTTGTCAGCACACACTCGCTGCACACCTGTGGCAGAAGGTGTGAGATCAATAAGACACTGTCCTTGTCATGTAGGGGAAAGACTCTAGAAGAGGGACAGTGACAACCCAGTATAATAAATTAAGCATAACATTTTTCATCAGGTTCTTGTAATTCTGCCTGAGGAGATAGAGGATGGTTCTGTGAACAGAAGCAGACCTTTCCTACAGTTCCTTGATTCACATTAGAAGAAGCCCTAATAGTGGAATGAAACCCTGAGTGGTAGGTGAACCTAGGGAAGGAAATACAGGCATTCTTTGTACTAGTCATGTTCTTTCCACTTCCCTATAAGTTTAAAACTATTTCCAAATAAAATATTTAAAAAGTTTTAAACCCTAGTCCTCAAGATCCATCAATCAAAATGTAAGCTAGGTGATAAAATTATATAATTTCATGTAATTTGTCACTACACAATTAAGGCCACTAGATTTGAAGGGAGGAAAACTGGAGTGAAGTCTCAGCTCACCCTTGACCAAATCAATTCACTGCTCGGAGAGTTCATTTTCTCCATCTGTGAAACAGCGATGTTCGTCTTCCTCATAGGGCCTGTGTGGAGGACTCAATGAGGATTTCATATATCATGTATGTAAAACACATGCGCGTACATGTGAAATTGTTTTGGTATCCATAAAACGCTCTGCAGATGTGGCTCCCCGCCTGAGCTGAGCTCGTGTTCGGTGTTTCCTGGAGTAACTTAGATCGCCTCACAAGCCCCCTTGTTTTCTTGCAGCCTGAAAGAATTTCGGGGGAGCAGTATGGAATCCACTCGGACGTCTGGAGCTTGGGGATCTCTTTCATGGAGGTTTGTTGTTTGCACATAGACGCTTCTGTCCACGTCTGTCATGATGTTCAGGAAGAATGGAGACCTTGAAAAAATAGCATGACCTTCAGTGTGTTATGTGTATGTGTGCAGAGCTTAACTCTGATGTCATTATCTTGATATCCATGTGTGGCTGTGGACTGAGTTTGGGTTATTCTAAAACACTGTTTCTCACAGATCACCTATATGAGGCATACCTGAAGTGCCTGTTAAAAAGTCAAGTTCCCCAGGCCTGTCCAGATCTCTAAGACTCTGCTGGACAGGTCCCTGGGTGACCTTTGTGCACAGTAAATCTGGAGAACCTGTGTTTTCAAAGAGATATTCCAGAAGAATGCTGTGTGATGGTAGTTTTGTTGGAATACATGTATAATGCCCAAAGGTGATTGCTTTAAAAGACACAGCCCTCCTCATTTGGATGTGTACGTTGTATATGTTTGTTTAAAAACCAAAAAGCCACCTCACTCTAATACGGTCATATCACGTGTGTATGTGTGGATGGTGTTAGGCAATACGATCGGGAGGGTATGTAGCATAATTTTATATCTTTGTTCTTTATTGCTGTATTTAGAATGGACTTTATCTTAGTGTGCTAGGTGCAGCCCCACTAGAACTCTGTGCTAAATATATATAAAATGACCCTATGACTCTTATTAGAAAGATACCTGGAGGGAGGAGGGGAGATAAGAGTGGGTAATGAAGGGATGGAATACAATCAAATCACCTTATGTACATCTATGAAAATTTCATAATGAAATCCATTGTTTTGTACAATTAATATACGCTAAAAAAAAAAAAAAGAATGCCAAAAGAAAAAGAAGAAAAACATATGGCTCAGTTTAAATTAGGTACTCATCAGTGCTTAAGAATCATTTCTCAGCAACATTGATGCAGATGAAGGAAGACTTTTAAAAAGCAGAAAGGATTCTTTACATAAGATCACGGAGTTGCAATCACAATTTAATCACTTTTTGTTAGGTCAAGTACTTTTTCTGTGATTGGTGTAATGCGCGAATGCCATCGTGTTTGTAAAGAAGTATCTTCAGACTCAGTTCACCTGCATGGGTGAAAGAAAGCAAAATAAAGTCCTACGTTTACTAAAACATCTTCTGCTTCTTCACAAAAGGGAATCTCAGAAGAAATACAATCTGTACGCATCAGCTCAGAGGTTAGACATAAGGGTGGGCAGATCTCAGCGCTGGGTTCCCAACAGAATCCTGAAAGGCTTGTGACATTAGCCGCTTTCAGGGAAATTTGTGCTTTTGATTTGTGGAACTTTGATTTGTGCTGTTATATATTCTATAATTTCCCTTTGCATATTTTAAGTCATTGTCATTGATGGTATTTTATAAATGCACAGATACAGTGTAGCACAATTGAGAGGCTACATGATGCAGAGATAAGAATCCCAGGTGGGGAAGAGAAGTCCTGGGTTCCAATTCCAGCTCTGCTACTAGTTTCCAAGGTAGCCCTACATGAGCCACTTTTCCGCGCTGGCCCTAAGTTTCTTCATTTGTAAAACGATGCTCTCTGAGCCCCTTTCCAGACTGACACTCTGCGACTGCTGCCGCTCATCCTGCTGTTGTCTTTGCTTAGTTCTCACGCAGCTAGCTGTAGAGTTGTGTGGGCGAGGTACCCTAGCCTGGCATAAACCGTGACGCATAGCTTGGCCCCACCTTCCAGAGTTTCCAAGGCATCCCAGTACTGTGGAAGAACATAACTGACAGGCTTCAGATTGAGAGCACAAGCGAATGGGCACCATGCGTCCCTTCCCCATTTGCTTATGCCTTCCTGCATCGAGCCCTTGCTGTGCCTGCTGGGTGGACGTTAGGGTTACGTAACGAAGGGACGCTCACATCTTGGCTGTCCTAGAGTATATGCGGTGGGAGTGTGGGGGTGAGGGTAAGGACAGAAGACAGTGATAACCAAACACGTGGCTTGTCAGGGGGTAAAAAGTCCAGTGGAGACAAAGCCAGCTGTCCTCTGGTAAAGGACCATGTGAAGCGCAGACTGTGAAAGGAGGGAGGTGCCTGGTAACAGCAGGCACCGAGGCACTGAGATGGAGCGCGCTTGGTGTACATAAGGGGAGCAGAGAGACCAGTGTGACTGGAGTGGAGTTAGCAAGGGAGAAGGGGGAAAAAATAAATTCAGAGAGGTAGCCAGAGGCCAGATCACACACAACCTGTAGGCCACACAGAATGTTAGACATTGCTGGGAGAGTGAATGATGTGACTTCAGTTTTTAAACTGTCACTGAATACTCTGTGGAGTATGACTGTGGAAGGGCAAGTGCGGAAACAAGATCAGCTGAAGGAGGGCGGAAGCCTGATAGAGACCCAATAAACGTCACACTTATATTTACTTTTATATTGCATATTGAAATACACCAGTGTTTCTCTAGGTCCTGGGGATGCAGCAGGTAATGAAAGGAGACTTTTTGTATTGTAGGGAAGTTAGTCCTAAAGAAGTATTTGAAGGCCAAAATTATTCTTTTTTTTATCACAGTATGGTTCATGTAGGTCTGGTAAATCCTATTTAAAATTACTATAGACAGAAGAGTGAGTCGCAATAGCATTTTAAAGTCTGAGGAGCAAGTTGCATTCTGAAACACCGTCAACACTTGCAAAGATTGTTTCTCTTCTGTTTGTTCTCACTTTTAAAACAAGATACCCTTTCAGGTCTGGGCTCTGAAGAGCAGAAGCTTTCATTCATTCAGTGATCATACTCAAGCAGATGCCATGGGCAGGCTGTGGAGCGTGGAGCACAGGAAGCTGAGAGGAGCTTCCCTCTCGTAGGGAAGGAAGACACCTAGAACCCAGATCGGTGTCAGGCCTTCAGTAGAGATGTTTTTGAAGGACTCCGAGCCACCGGGGTCGGGGTAAGGAATTACAGAAGAGTTGGCATTTGAGTTGAGACTAGCCTGGAAGGGAACTTACCACTAAGTAAAGAGGGAAGAGAGAGAGATCCCCCCAAACCTCCCAGCCCACTCTAAAGTGGATCCCTATAAAAATGTAGGAAACCAAGCAAAGGAGTTTCCCCAAATTACCCAAGAATCAGATACAGACAAAACGGGAGCCAAGGCTTTCTGTTCCTTAACCCCTTCCCCTACGTATTGGTTAATTTTTGTCATTGTGACCAAAATACTTCACAGAGACAACTTAAGGAAAGTAGTGTTTATTTTGTGTGTGGTACCAGGGACTGAATCTTGGGCTTCACACACACTCTGCAACCATTCTACCACTAAGCTGAGCCCCCCAGCCCATTTTCTTCTTTTTATTTTGAGACAAGTTCTCACTAAGCGATGCAGGCTGCCTCTGGCCTTGAACTTAGGATCCTCCTGCCTCGGCCCCCTGAGCTGCTGGGATCACAGGCGTGCGCCACCATGCCCAGCAAAGGCAGGGTTTATTTTGGCTCACAGTTTGAGAAGTTCAATCCATAATTACTCTGCCCTGTGCTCTTGGGCAGAGCATCATGGCAGTGGAGCTGGCAGGAGAGGACAGTTGTTCACATCGTGGCAGACTGGGAAGCAGAGAGCAAAGCCGGAACCTGGGGCCCAGTGTCACCTTCAAAAGGCTCATCCCCAGTGACTGACCTCCACCAGCTTGGCCCCCACTTCCAGAGTCTCCACAGCATTCCAAATACAGCACCACAAACCAGGGCATAGGCTTTCCAACGCATGAGCCTGTGGGGGGCATTCTACATGCAGTCTGTAACACCCCAGTACCCCTTCTCCCAATCCCATAAACGCCCTTCTCTGAGTTTTGGTGATGGAGGAATCAGAAAGCTGCCTTCACTGTTTCAAAATTCTAAGATAACAAGGCTTAACTTTGCCTGCCTCCCTCCTGCACCTCTTCCCATGTGAATGTGCTGTCATGGTTCCCATAGCAAGTCATAACAAGGCCTCTGGCCACACTCTGCGGTAAGGGATGATGTTACATGTCACTAAAATGTACTGGTGAAAAAGAAACCACAGGCAGATACCTTTGTGCTTTAAGCAAAAAAGAAACCACAGGCAGATACCTTTGTGCTTTAAGCAACGAACTTTTTTTTTTTTTTTTTTTTTTTTTCAGTACTGGGCATTGGACCCAGGGCCTCGCGCTTGCATGCTCTGCAAGTGCTAGACCACTGAGCTGCACCCCAGCCCTTTTTGTTTGTTTGTTTGTTTTACATTTTTTGAGACAGGGTCTTGCTAAGTTACACAGACTGCCTCTGGTCTCGAACTTGGAATCCTCCTGCCTCTGCCTCCCAAGCCACTGGGATTACCTGTGTGCACCACCGCGCCCAACTCAAGCAAATAACTTTTAATACCAGACTCTCTCTTATGCAGGCACTGAGTTGCCCCCATCTCCTTTCAGTTCACCTTCCCCCTGCTCGCCAGACAAAGTGCATCTCCAGCAGAATGTTCTCAGCTCTGTGAAGGGTATGGGGTGGGGTTGGCAAAAGTGACATAAAGGCGGAAATTATCCCTAAGAAAGGAAAACATGAGATTACTCAGCCTGAGCAGAATATGGCAGTTTACGAGATGAGAGGATTTCGGCCCCTTTCTGTGTTGTTCATGGGTTTCCACTCTGATCTTTAAATGTTTGTGCTTCAGCCCGTATAGATTAGCTGTGGAGCCACATAAAGGTGGTCCCCATATGTGAGTTTCTGTCAGCTCATGTGGTAATGGGGGAAAACCTCCCTCACCTGTTCCTTGAGATGTCACAAGAGTCAGTGTGGAAATGCAGACAGCAAATAAGCAGAAACAGCGAGACCCACTACCAAAGCTACACAGTCTGCAGAAGGACAAACGGAGGGTCAGTCCTGACCCAGAGTGTCTGTCTGCCTCTTCTAGAAATCTCCTGCTGGTTCATTTGGGTGAGTAATCTTTAGGGTTGTTCACCCTGGCAGTTGCTATTCCGGACTTCAGGGCGGAACTTTAAAGTGAAAATGGATTTGTTACGCAATAAGGGCTTTGCTTTCCACCAAGTTTGAGGGTTCCATGTAGTCCTTAGGGGTGGAAGAACATGCCTAAAACATCTTAGGGCACGATTTCTTCATTTCACATGCAGCTCAGTGCTTACCTCTTCTCCAAGAGAGCGCTGGAGAAGAGAGGCCTCCTCTTGTGTTACCTTTTTTGTCTTTTACCAATTAATCACTCCGTTCAGATGCTTGTGTCATTTGAGTCACAACATAAATTTGCAGGTGGGTCGTATATGCAAAGGCTAGATTTTAAGATGGCTCTTTATGAGTCAAAAACTACGTCCGTGCACAGCCTTCTCTAGCCTTGCGTTTGCAGTACCCAGCACGATGCAGGCACGTGACAAAGGCACCATGGGCCAGGCGTGGTGAGGTGTGCCTGTAATCCCAGTACTCAGGAGGCAGAAGCAGGAAGGTCACAAGTTCAAGGCTAGCCTGGACTACCTAGCGAGACCCTCTCTGAAACAGACAGACAATCTCTTTAAACAGGCAGCAGGCCTGCGACTTCTTGTTCTCGTTGACTGTGCTCTATGAGTGGATGTTCTGGTTGGTGCTTCTATCTGGTGGGTTTTTATTGGGTTATTATGAACCTTTTAGGTCAGCGGTGAATAATCCCCTGCCAGACTTTCCCGCAGGAGGCTGCCTGAAAGCCTATGTTTAACACACGCGTGTGCTCTTTTCGCTTGGCTCCTCGTTCTCTCTGCCTTTGCTTGCCGCCTTTCTATGCCAGGCTCCTGAGTCTGAGGCACAGAGCAATCTGGCTCGACGTGCTTGGTTAATTGGTGTGTCATCCAGTCCTGTGAGGCCCCTCTTCAGCGTGATCCCTGTTTTCATTGAAGTGGCTTGACTGATGTGTTAAATGATGAAAGCAAGGGCTGTGGCTCAGAAAAACGTCTCAAGTTAGGTGAAGAACATAGCAGACAGCTACACAAGGCCATCGCCATCAAAGTGACACTGTCTTCCAAAGGTTTTCTTAGGAGTTCCGTTATTTTGACAGAGTTCTTCTTGAGGTGTTTTTCTGTTTAACTCTTTTCCTCCCTGTTCGTTTGGTGCTGGAATCAAGCCCAAGGCCTCCCCCACATGAGGCAAATGCTCTACCCCTAAACAACATCCCCAGCCCTTTCTTGAGTTTTAAAATTACATGCCATTTGTCTTCATGTCCCCAAGATACAGTATAAATACCCATCCCTCATGATGCCAACTCCAGTGGCTCCAGCTAAAAGTAGTCTCTTCCTCTTTGACCTTCATGTACCTCGGGCTTGTGGCATGTACATTTCCTACTCTGTAGTGTAGTAAGTGACACAGGATTCAAATCTTATTCTTTCATAATCTCCTACATTATCTAGCACAATCCCAGTACCCTAGTGGGTTCAAGAAATATTTTCAGCTCAGTGCTTCCCTACTTTGGTAATGGTTTTAAAGTACTTCCTGAAAATAAAGATCAGAGTATAAAGCTTGATAGACATCGACATAAATGCCTATAATGTTGTTGAGTAGATCACACGTGTTTGATACATGAAGAAGAGATTTCTGCTTGCCAAAGTAGCAGACCCAAGTTCAAATTCCACCTCAGCCAGTCTAAGCTATTAAACCTTGTCCACTCACTCACTCTGTCAGGGCCTCAGTTTCCTCACTGTTAGATGGGAGCTCCACCCCAGAGCTTTCTGACACAGATCACAATGATAAATTTAAGCCATGATTCTTTCTCTTTCAAGGAACTAACTTTTGTAACATTTACCTTTGAGTCAAAAATACAATATACTTAAAGGTGATGAGTGGAATGCGAGCTTTAGCTTCCACTGTCACCTCAAACTTGACTAAAAATAACCACAAAGGGCCCCTGATTCCACAGAGACACAGCAAAGGGAAAGCATTGGTTACTTTCCCCAGATCTTGGATGTGAGAAAACAGGTGAACAATTGCAAAAAACCTAGCCACGTCCTAAGCCAGCCTTAAGGAAGGCAAGAAGCAGGCAGGCTTACTGCACAGCATCCCCGGAGGTGCAGTAGCAATTCGATTTCAGCATGCGTTCTGGAGGGATTATTCAAACCGCTCGAACATTAGCGCTCACTCATTCCTCAAGTGTTTATTAAAACTTTTTAAAGTGTCACTTCCCTGAGTGTGAGGCTGCATCAGTAAATAATACAGACGTGTTCCCCTTTTTTGTTGAGCTGCTAAATGAGGCGGCAGAAGACAAGCAATGAGTAAACACGTTTCTTGAGAGCAGGGTTAGAATATTTTTAATATTCTAGTTTCTTTTATAAACACTTTGACTTAACATCAGCAACCCCATAAAGCTACTTCAAGAAGTAAGATTCTCGTCAAGGGTGGTGGCAAATGCCTGTGATGTTAGCACTCGGGAGGCTGAGACAGGAGGATCACCAGTTCAAGGCCAGCCTGAGCTACGCAGTAAGTCCCTACCTCAAAAAACAAAAGAAAAGAAAAACCTCGTCTTTGAAGTAGCATCCTCTAGGTATCATGCACTTACCAAGCAACATGAATTATGAAACATTCTCTAGACTCCATTTCAGCTTCGAACCATCCACCCTACAAAACGAACAACAACAAGGCTCACTCAGAGGCACAGCTGTCTCTCGTGGGTCTCCGGCTGTGGCTTTGTTTCTCCTCCTAGCCCATTGGTGATGGTGAGCCTGGCCTGTGGGGTGATGGATGGCTCCTGGTGCCCTGTGAGCAGCTGCTGTCAGCTTTTCTAGGCCATACAAGTTGGGCATGTAGTGTGATTCTCTCAGATACTGATATCCTCTCCTCCTGTTTTTAAAAATTGTTTTCAGGAATGTGAGTGGAAGTTGGACCTGTTGTATGTTGAGTCTGCTGTTCTAGTTAGTGAGACATCTTACCTGTTGACCAGAAGTTTCTGTTGCAACTTCTGTTGGTCAGAAGGCACAGGGTTTGAAGGGTCCAAGACAAAGGAAATTTTTTCTGAGGAATCCCATAGAGGAAAGCGGGAAGGAGGTGTTCTGGAGACCTGGTCACGGGCCCTCCCCTTCCGGTGCAGAGTGTAGAGGGAAAGAATGTGTAACGGTTTCTGCCACCCATTCCCCCGCTCTTCCCCTCACTGTAATTCTGTCACTTCATTTTCTACATCGTCATTTTTTGTCTAAAGTTCTGTATAACTTACTACAAAAAAGATCTGCTAAAATGACCCTTGGTGGATGATGGATTGACCAGTCGAGTCCTTTGCAGAGTTTGTGAAGGGATCCAGCTGTCTCAGATTACCACGCCTAACCATGCATTTTCCAAGGTTGTCAGTGTTTGTAGTGGATGCGAAACTGGCAGACAAAGGGCAGCGTCTCCCACTGAATGCAGCATTGTTGAGCTGGCTTTGTGCTCGGAGCTATTGGGCGTAATTGTGAGATTGACAGAACAAGGTGGAGCAGGTGCTAGCGGTCTCAGCTAAGCATTTTATTATTTTGATGGATTTCGGACTGATTTTAAAGTTTTGCCAGTAGCTCATGCCCATATCTGAATTTGGAGTTACAAAAAACATTGAGTCAACAGAGGCTTGACATGAAGAATCAAGAAATAAAGAGAGAACAGCCCTGGCGTTTGACAACCCGTCTTCCAATGTTGGAAGGTTTGCCAGTGGAGAAGCAGCAAGCTGTTGCTTTATCACCATCAGGGCGAACCTTCTGAAGCTAACAACAACAACAAAACAACAACAATAAAAAAAAATGCCGTGGCATTCTAGTCAATGTAAAGAACTTTCTCATGGACCTATCCCTGTACTCTTTCTACAACAGTGGGACCATCTGCCTTTAGAAGTAGAAATGTTCCATCTGTGGGCACACTTAAGTAGAGACCAAAGTGTCTCATTTTTCTAGAGGAAATTCTTTGTGGGAGAGATGGTTTGAGGGCAGCTAAGATGCAGTCATTAATGCATTCAGTCACTCTGCAAATGTTTGCTGAGTGCCACTGGTGTGGTCAGCCCCGTGATCATCACCGGGGAGGCTGGTGTGAACACACGTGACGACATCAGCAGGGTGCAGTGGTGCAAGCCTGTGATCCCTGTGACTCAGCACACGGAGGCAGGAAGGTGGTGAGTTCACGGCCAGATGCAGCTTGTGTCCGTGAGATCTGGTCTCAAAAAATATCTCAGATGGGCTAGGGGTGCAGCTCAGTGGCAGAGTGTTTGCAAAGTGTGCTCAAGGCCTGGGTTCAGTCCCCCACAATACGACCAAGAAACAAAAGTGACAAAATCTCTGTGTCTGTGGAGCCCATGTTTTAAAGAAGCATGCTTGATTATGGCGGCTTGTTAGAAATCAGCGGAATGGCATGTTAGGGGTGAGTAAGTAGGGTGGGCTGCTTTTGGGGTGGGCATCTAAAAGATGAGGAGGAGCTGTCTTCTAGTGATACCTGTCCCCTTTGAGATTTCACGCGACTGATAATCTGAGGAACCGCTGCTGCTAACTTTAAGATGTCCAGTGGTCAAACCCACTGCTCCTGGAATTCTGTCAATATTCAAATCCAGCAACCCAGAGCTGACTTCAAAAATCCTTTTTTTTTTTTTTTTTTTTCCAGTACTGGGGGTTGAACCCAGGGCCTCATGCCTGCATGCTCTGCAAGTGCTGGACCACTGAGCTGCGCCCCCGGCCCATTTTTTTTTTACTTTTTTGAGAGAGGGTTTTGCTAAATTACGCAGATTGCGTCTGGTCTCGAACTTGCTATTCTCCTGCCTCCGCCTCCCAAGCCGCTAGGATTACAGGCATGCGCCACCACCCCCGTCTAAAATCCTTTTGAAGATCTTATAGACCAAATCACTCCCTCTGCTTCTGACCTGGATAATAACAACTTCAACGTGTTCTACAGCATTAATTTAGGAAGTTTATTTTGTTCGCATATCGTATATTTAGAGAGTAGGATGATTTTTAACTGAAGAAAGACTGACCCTTCCCACAGGAAGCTGGGCTCCAGAGAAAAGGAGGACCGTGCCTGGAGTCCAGCATGCGGTTCACACTGCACACAAAGGACTGGAGTCGAGGCCTCTGGTGTGGAAGCCGGCACTCTTTCCATTCTTTGGAGCTGTTGGCATCCTCTTGCTCAATGTCCTTCTAACAAGAAGGGTGACAACGTGACACTTCCCGTGTATGTAACACTCATCAAGGCCATTTGGCGCTCTTTATCTCATTTAAGCTTCTCCCCACTGTGCTGGGAATGACTAAAAAATTAGCAATGAGGCATCAAAGATGACTCCACCTTATGCACATCAAACTTCCCATTTTGCAAATGAGGAAACTGAGTTCCAGAGAAATTAAACGACTCTTCGAGGAAGGTGAAGTGACTGGACCACACAGCTGCTCACAGTCAGGTGTCCTGACCCACGGCTTTCGTGGCTCCGCTCATCAGTCAACACTGCTTCTCACAGGATTACGCCTCACACCATCCCAACAGCTGACTCAGTTTTACTGTGTTTTGAAATGTGCCTTTTGTCTTTTAGAAATGAAGGCTTAGTTTATCTTTAAAAAAAAAAAAACACAAAAACACAAAAATGAACGCAGTGTCCAGTCTGTCCACTCTCTCACCAGTGGGTGGTAAGAATTCCACGTCACCAGTGAGCATTTACCCAGCACTGCCCTGTCGGCAGTGAGAGTCCACACGCTGCCTCGCAGAACTCCCTCCTTGGCTGGTGTAGCAGAAGCACCCGGACCTGGGCTGACGCGAGTGAGGGCCGCCATCAGCGTCAGGAAAGGCCTTCTGGTGATCCGTGATGGCTTAATAATCCGCCCCACATCAGCGGCCTAACATAACTACCATTCATTTACACAGGACCTGTAGGCCAAGCGTCCTAGCGGGCTCCCATTCCAGGCAGCATGAAAGGCCCCTCATGTGGCTCCAGTCAGGTCGTGGTGAAGAGTGGAAGGTCCAAGACGGCAGCCGCCTCGCGTATGGCACCGGGGTAGAGGCCAGGAAAGGCTGGGCCGTGTCTGTTTCTTCTTAAGCTCTTGTGTACTCTCTCTCTCTGTGGCACGCACTCTCTCCTCCTCTCCCCCCCTCGTGGCTAGCTCAGGCTTCCTGGTGCCAGGAGTTCTAAATGGCAGTAGTCAAAGATGCAGATCTCCCAGGGCCTCACCTGAGACATCTTACAGGTCTGCTCTTGCCACGTTCTGTTGTTCGCAGCATAGGCTCTTAGTGAGGAAGTGACGAGGTCACATCGCAAGAGAGCACCTGGGGTGGTCGACCTGGCAGGTCCACCTCTGGAAACGTGATGCACCACAGGAGGGTCTCCCGAGATGGCGGTGTCCAAGCTGAAGTCTTGACGGACAGAGGATCTGAGGGAAAGCGATCCAGCCAGAGGAGAGGCACATCCCAAACCAGGAGTGTGAGGACATTGCAGTCGCGACCCCCTTGACCTGGTAATGTCTAGACAGAAAGTGTGGATCAGATTGGTTCAGCAGACGAGACCCCAGCACTGGAGTTTTCTCAGATACCCCGGCTGCGAGACTCTAGAGAGAGATTTAGAGGCGGAAACCCATAGAGCTGGGCCTCTAAGAGACTTGTCGTGATTAAAGCTGCCTACTATCAGACGACACAGGTCAGCGCCACACAGACATCTTAAAAGGGTGTCATTTCTTAATTTTCATTGTGAGGATTCGTATAGCTAATGAGTTAAGCACATGGGATAGGCTTCGAGGCAGTCACTCTAGTCTCCCCTTCTTGTAACTCTTTAGTCTTGAATAAGAAACAAGACCTCTGAATCATAATTCTTAAATATGTGAAATTTGTAGCTACTGGTCATCCTAAGCAGTGATGTGTTAAGAAGGCTCGCCATTGGGATTTATCGTGATGAGCTAACGCTTATTGTCAGTCTACTGCAAAATACTGTTTCTGGTGTCACAAAGAACATAAAAGTTCATGATTCAGACTCTTCCTGGAGATGGGTCAGAATGTACCAGGCATTAGAGACATCAGTAATACTAGGAGGTATTACCAGGTGAGTCATGATACACTCCCCAGGGAAAGTTATAGGCAGGGAGTGGAATGAATTTGTCCACAAAAGTGTGGCTAGAGTGTTCTGGACCTGACTCCCAACAGAAAGGGAAGAACTGGAGGAACAATGTGGGCCAGGTCCTGGAAGGTTAGGTAGCTTAGAGATCCAGCGAGTCATGTGTTGCACCAGCTCAGATTTCAGATGGGAAAATGACCCTCGCGGTTGCACTTTGAACTATGCAAACAGTTGAAGAACATTGATTTTCCTATTAGAAAAGGAAAACAGTGGCTTTCATCCATCATGACTGAACTTTATCTCTCGTTAATTCGAGTCTCTCATTGAATCTCCTCTAATGCACAGAAGGCCATCAAAAGAGACCTTTGTATTTGTTGTTAAGTGACCTTCAGAGATTTATATACCCAGCTATTTTAATTAGCATTGCCCTGGGTAGAGCTACTGATGAAAATCACCATAGAACAGTTAAGAGTGGAAAGTCACAAAAGTGGGTCTTTCTAAATGGAGAGGGTTTTTGTTCCCTTCTTTTTTAAATTTAACAATCAACTGCCTCAATCTTCCTGCGGCCTAGTTGAAGTTATATATTGCCTTTAAACACAGTATTCAACCGACAAAGTTGTTTGACCAAAATTTTTGATCTAAGGTGGTATAGACAGCCAAACAGATACACGCATATATATGTAAACACACACACACAACATATATGCTCTTTTTTAAGGAAAAAATAATGATGCAAGCAAAATAACATTGTGGGAGAGGAAGGAAAATAATGTGTGTAGGGACAGCAGGGTTAAGAAGACCAAGCAGCGTTTAAAGATTCAAAACAATAGCATTTAACAGGAAATCTGCTTTTTATCATCCTTACCCAGCCATCAGAATGAAGAAAGACAGTGTCCAGCTGTAGCAGTAGTTTTGGTAGCGGGAGAATTAGGAGTAAAGGTACTAGTGCCTGAGGGATGGGTCATGAATTAATAATTGCTATGTGGCGGATGAGCCCGTCAGAAGAGCTGAAAATGAGGAAGTTGCCTTGCAGAGCGCTATCAATCACCCAGTGACCATAACTTCCAGTAATTAGTGTATTTTATGGGCCTTTGCTTCAGTGGCTCGAAAGCACATATGCTCCAGTCACAGCGAAACTTTGCCGGAGTAATATTCCAGGGTGATTTATCCTCCCGCTGCACTGGGATATAACCCTATATTAGGTGAAGATTGTGAACTAAGCTGCAATAAAGTGCAAGTTTAGGTACAGTTTGCCCAGGTTGAGACCTCAATGCATCATGCTCCTCGGCATTCGTGGTTAGGCCACAGCAAGCAATCACTTTTAACAGCGAAACAAATAAAGCAATTAAATGAGCAGCATTAGGGTATCATACTTGTGAGTTACCGTCGCCCTCTCCTCGTTTCCGTGTCCACTGTAGTAAGCCCGTTTCCAGTCAAAAGCAAAACCCTGTATCAGAAACGTTTATTGGTCATGCAGCCTTTTCTCCATTATTACCAGTAGCCTAGGCTAGAACGTAGGACTTTCTGAATGATAGAGAAGCACTCGGTTTATTTCTTCATGCTACTGTTTGGGCTCCTTAAGCTAAAATAAATTTACTTTGTATCAGTAGGCTGGCCAAGGTGGGTAGTTCCTTTTGAAATGTTGGCTGGTGTTAAAGACCACTCCTGGTGGGACCCTCACATTTAGGCTCTTACTACACAAGGAAAAAATGTTATTCGCAAGCTCTCAAGAGTACTTGCAAGCACTCTTCGTATGGGCATAGTGAGTTATTTGCTGTGGTTCACCCACTGTACCGGAAGACTCTGAGGCCTTCGCACACAGGGTCCTTTGCCATTGCCAAGCATCTGTAGAGCCCAGCCTTCTAGTAATTTAGCAAGCTTTGCCACCAAGTTACCTTACTTGACCTTGGGCAAATTAATTAAGCTTCTGGTGCCTCCATTGGGCCTTGATTCTGTTTGTGTTAAAGAAATCCTTGGAATTCGTGGGAAAGTGTCATGTGTAAATAAATATAAATTGAATAAGGAAAAGATATGCTTGGTTCCACTGTATTCTCTTTAGCATGAAATAGTTCCATGCCACTTTCAATGATGGTATCCTTGAATTTACACGTTAAATAGATGGCAAGGAAAAGCCAATTGCTAATTTCACCAAGTGTGGATGGAAAGGTGTACACCGTTGGATGCTTTCATTACATTTATTATCCCATCTCTAATTTTCAATGTATTATTATATCATACAAGTTAAACAACAATGGTAAAACAAACTAATTGTCTTTAATTAAAGTGAATTAGGTTCTGATTTTAATATATTTGATACAGTGAGAACTGATCATACGCAAGGTCCCAAAGGTTATTAGGGTGTATTTCTGTTGAGCCTGATGGTGTTAGTAATAACCCTCTTCCTCATAGTTCTAGACATGAACAAATATGTCACTTCATCAGTCTCTGTTACTCGCACTTATGCCCCTCCGCAGGGGTTGCAGATTCCACAAGTTATCAGCTAATGGCGTTATACATTAAAAATTGAAGCTTCCCTCACTCCGAGGGCTTCCCAGGCTTTGTTCTTAAGCCCTAGACACTGTGGAGTGCAGCTGCAAACTATAGGCAGAAGATTAAATTAATTTGTAACTTTTTTTTTTTGGTCCTGTATTACTAAATCCTCCACATTTAATTGAAACCCTACTTCAAGACGCTTTGTGTTTCTGTGTTCTTTGTTGTCAGTTTAACCTCCAGAAGCACTTTAACACTGGTAAATTGCTGTTATATCCTTCGGATTGTTTTTAAACCGTTCAGTAAAAGGACAGTGAAATTGATACATGGGAAGAAAAGTAAAATCTTCGGGTAGATTTTGAGGTATTTAATATTTATTATGGTTCTTCCCCAGCATAGTTTCAGATGATTTAAACCCTTCCTCTAGGACTGTGTAAATTGGTCTTGGAATGAAATCTCACCTAGGGAATTTTATGTAATCCAGTAGTTAAGTCTCATTTTTTGAAGTTTCCCTGTCTGAATGTTCCAAAGTGGCTGTTGCATTTCTGTGAAATGAAGACTTAACTGCAATGCACAATCTAAATGCAAAATCCTTAGATGGAAATTCAACTGTGTAAAATGTACACAAAGTAATTAAGAATAAATTTTAGAACATTTCGGACTATAAAGTCTTCCTTCAGCTAGATCACTGGCTATATCAGAAACACTTATTTTCAATTTGCGGTTATGCCGAGAAACATAGAATATGTCTAACTAAGAATAAAAAAAACCCAGTGCTCTTCGATTTTGAAATTAGTACTGTTACATTGTTTATGTTTTAAATAGGTAATTGATTACGAAAAGAAACACGTCCTGAGTTTGTGTTCCGCACTGCTTTGTGGCTACAATGTATGTTTTTCTTTATCTCTTATAGTTCTATGACAGTAACTGATAAGTACCAACAAAAGCCAGTTTTGTTACTTTATAAATAAATAGCTGGCTATGAGGGCACATACCTCTAATAACATCTCCCGAGGCAGACCTTGAGGATCACAAGTTCCACGGCTCAGGCGGTCTGCATAACTTAGCAAGACCCTGACTCAATATAAAAAAATGAAAACTGGGCTGGTAATGCAGCCCAGTGATAGAGCACTTGCAAAGTTTGTTCAAGGGGATGGGTTCAACCCCTAAGTACCACAAAAATCATCATCATCATCATTAATTAAGATAAATAAGTAAATATCTTCTACACTTTTTGTTAATATCTAAAGGTTTCTGTCATGTCATTAAATATTATGATCACACAAGCACACATACACACACAAGCTCCACTAGATTTATTATTTAAATTATGAAATCCAACATGCTCAAATGCTGTTAACTCAAAAACAATTCATAAATTACGGCTGGACAAATCAAAGATCAATAAGGTGACACTAAGGGACATTTCTAGTCTTTCTGCAGTAAAGCATTAGTGGCTTACTGTTATCTAAACATATTCCCAACTGGTAACTGCTTTCAGAAAATCTTTGTTCTGCCTTTTACTTAATAAACACCCCACAATGAGTATCGAGCAGTTTACTGAACCTTAAGTATTTGGAATTAAAATGCACTTTTTTATTTAACGTTAAATAGAATCCTCGCCCTTCCTCCTGTCTACATATATCCCCTAAAAAAATAAATGAAGCTTTTCCAAATCTTTTGCAATATGAGCCAATCCCCTCCTGAGCATGAAAGGATGTGAGAGTTGGTTGATGAATTGCTGGCACTTATGCGCATCCACATTTTTCAATTTACTTTAAAAAAGAACAATAACAACAAAAATCTGGACTTAAGCTCCCTATATTTAAATGCTTCTTCTGTAAAGATGATAAAGAAAGCAAGGACTTCTATTGGCTTAGCCCTAATCTTCTTGCTTTGTTGCAATTCTTCCCCCCCCCTTTACTTTAACTGTTAACCTATTTATAAATCTAAATCTACATACAAAGGTCATTGGTTGGCTGAACTTAAACCATTTTACTCAGTAAATTTAATTAAGAAAATACAGTGCAACTCATAAGCAAATGAGTTTTTTCCTAGTTTTAAACCAAACCACCCTCTTGAGTGCTGATTGCCTTGCCCGACCCCTGGTGATACAGAAACAGGCAAAATTAAAAAGGACATTAAAGCTTCATTAAATCTGAAACACATTTAGTACAGTGACATATCTGCAGGCCATTTCAGAGAAGATTACATACTCTCTTTTGTAAGTTTCCTAATTTATAATACCTTGACAATAAAAACCGGGGAAACGCAAGTAGATTAATAGACAGTAGGGGTAAAAGATACAGAAGGGCTCCAGGTCGGGCTGCCCTGAAGTATTCCCTCAGAGCATATGCGCCCCCCGCCCCATCAGGCTTCTGTGTGCATTCTGACTTCTGAAAGCATCGTGAAGAACTTCTTCTTTGTACAGCCATGCCTGCTAAGAGCCCTTTTTCCTTTCTGCTGCCTCCTAAGAGAATTTGATGACAGGGTCCTAGGGTCTGGCTGTGTATTTCTTTCTACTCTGCCACAAGACCCGTGGTGAGGAACATACACGCCGCACGGGCGCAGACCTGCAAGCATAAAGATGCACACAGCGGGTGGGTTCCCGGCCTTCCCTGTCAGCCTGAGGGTACCGCTGCCTCTGTTTACTGGTGTACAGTTGGAATATTTGTCCAGCTGCTACAAGAGCCCAGTGTGAGAGAGGCAGGACACCTTGCTGCTCTTCCACTGGTACCTACTGATCAAAGTTAAGGAACCTTTCTCTGTCCTTTAAGTCCAGAGAGATCAGACCTGTCATAGAGGCAGTCTTTAGCCGGTTGAGGTGGCGCATGCCTGGAATCCCAGTGACTTGGGAGGTGGAGGCAGGAGGATCGCAAGTTCGAGACCAGAGGCAGTCTGTGTAACTTAGTGAGACCCTGTCTCAAAAAAGTTAAAAACGTTCTGGGGGCGCAGCTCAGTGGTTCAGCACTTGCAGAGCATGAAAGCATGAGGCCCTGGGTTCAACCCCCAGTACCTCGGGAAAAAAAAAAAAAAGTAGTACTCCTTGTAGGAGCATAGTTGACAGGTAGGACTGAAGTTCTGCTGGGTGTCAGGAAAATGCACAGAAAGTAAAGCCAGACCCACAAATAATGTACTCCCCAGTTCAAGGATTGCCACCTGTTCCCTGCAGACTGGGACTGAGAGGCTGTCATTGACCAGCCCATAGAGTCTTTACCATTCTCTTGTATGGCGGTGTCTCACAGAGCAAGTGAGTGTCACCAGCCATTCATTCTTACCTTGCACCAGTTTTAATAAAGGGCCCCCGTAGAGGCCCCCCGTCTGCTGGAGCCTGGCTTCTCCGTGGAACAGTGATGCCTTGAGAATGGGAGGCTTCGTATTGAAATGGGAAGAACTCCCATGTTCGCACCATCCTATCCTTGTTTTTCAAGCCTTCGGTTTCTCATTTCTTAGTTTGTTAAACTGCAAGAACCACTGGTCAGTGACAGCAGCTGCCAGCTAGTCCAGCTCTTGTTGGTCTATGTGGCAGGCAAGTTCTTTTGCCTGTAAAGCATGTGGGCAGAATTCTTCCATTGTCCCTGATGACATCCTCAACATACACGCAAGTGAATGGTACAGTGAGCGTATAAGGACTTGAGACCAAGGTATTCTAAATGTATTCGAAAAGTTATCAGGCTCTTAGCTTTCTTAAGTGAGAGGCCCTCCTCTGACTGTTTCTGTAACTCTAGTGGAAGTTATGCGGAACTCATAGTCCACAGATGGGTGTGAGGTTAGGTGACAGGTTCTGGTGATCTGTCACTGCCTGTTAGGTCAGTACAGAATGGCATACTCACTGTGACAGACCACAGCGATCCCTCCTGAATCACGGTGCACTCTCATCGTCCAGGATCACACCTTATTTTCAAAAGCTCGGGCTGGGTGTATGGCTCAGTGGTAGAATGTGTGCGGAGGAAGCACAACGCCCAGGGCGCCATCCCCAGCACTACAAGAAAAAAGAAAAGAAGAAAAAAGTATACAGGGCAGATCAACAGCCTGTATTGGCTGGGGGCAGAGCGTTACAAATTCTGAATGCTGAGCTCTCTAGTTAGCAACAGTCCTCCTGCCAGAGCGGGGGAGGGGGGACGGGACACTGTATTCCTTGATTATGTTACATTGTTCTCACCAAATTGGTGCTTTTATTTCAAATAATCAGGTCCATATCCCAGATCTTTCAACAAAAGTATAGGTACCTCATTGCTAAAATGAATATGACTTTTGACATTTATTTTATAGGCTTTGTACTAATGATGGAAGGTTGAGAAAATGGGGGTAATGGGCAAGCCGAGCCCCTCCCTTTCCTGATTAATAACTGTACAAAGACAACAAGCATCATCACAAAACTCTGAAAGTAATTTAAGTGAACACCCACACTTTCCTGCACCCCTTCTTCTGATATTTTTGTTATTTATACTTCAAGGGATTAATGATATCCATCAAATGAAATGATGCTAGTATAACTTTATATCTTGAAAGTCTATGTACATATCAATATATATCCTGTATATGACATGAGTAGAAGGTAATGACACTAGGTTTTCCAAAACATACACACGCACATCAACATACATATCCAAATGAGTGTTGGCCATTTCAGAGCAGTCATCTTACAATGTTATGTGGTTTATTTCTATTACATTGCTGTTGCCCAAACTTGTTTGAGAACCTTGGCAACCTTTGGCAACTCCTGCAGTGGAACTGTGGGATTCTTATCTGTGAAGTAGATTGATCTCTCTTTAGATCCATTCCAGCTTCAACACTTCCTGATGTTGCGGTTCTGCTTTGAAAGTAGTTAGAGATATGTATGAAGGGTTTCAGGATGGGGCGTGTTAGGAAGTTTCAGATTTTTGCCATTATTTCTCTTAAATATGGTGTACTAGTTAAATCTGATCTGTTTCTATTATGTCAAGCCTATTTTTTGCTGAGTCATTTTGTTTTTACATGCAAAAACGCAAAGAGCAAGATTAAGTGGTTAGCTCAGAAACAGAGAGCAATTTGCAAATTAAGCTGAAGCAGAAGCTCATAGGATCCACTTTCCCTGTTTTGGACGGAGGCCTACAGTTCCAACTTCAGTCTTAAGATGACCATTTCCCCACTAGCAGTAGCTCTTTTCTTCTGACTGTGGCTAGGAAATGGATGAAAAACCTTGTAAGTGGATGAAAGTAATGGCCCAGTTCTCAATTTCGTAACATGGGCGGTTCCTCACCTCCTGGAACCCTTGAATCATACCTGTAACTGACAGTTCTACAAAGCCATGACTGGGAACAATGAGATGTTCCCATCTTCCAAGAGCAAAGCCACCAGAGTTTTACATCTGTCACACACTTACAAAGGTGAATAATGCCCACAGAGCTGAGAATGTTCCTAAGAGAAACCACGTAAGGGCAATGTTTAGTTATTAAAATTAGGGTATCATGTCAAGGATCACAGCATTGTTTACTGAAAATGTCCATTCTAAATACAGTTCCTAGTGTAATTACAGCAATGGTTTAATTCATGCACTGGAGGTTGTGAGCTTTTTTTGTATTTGCTAAATGCGGTTCTGAAATTTAGTGCTTGTGTGTCTTAAGGAGACCTGCCCTGCATGCAAATCTATAACTAGACAAATATTATTTCCTTTCCCAGCTTGCTCTTGGGAGGTTTCCATATCCTCAGGTAAGATTGTTCATTACTGCCGTTTGCCACTGTGACATTCATTCCTATGTATGAAGGTACAGGGAGCAATTGTGAACACTTGAGCCACACACAAATAAATCTGTCCTGTTAAATTGAAAAGTGGTATCTTAAAGGAGTCATTAGAAATCTCTATTGATTTTTGATTTTTTTAAACTCCAGACTTTTTTCCCTCTGTGTTAGAGGTTGACAGTGATCATCTTGCTCTTCCTTTGTGTGGCATTCGAGATGTTTTTCCCCTTATTCTGGCCCAGTACCACGTGGAGGTTGGAGGAGGGGTCCATCCTTCTCTTCATACCCTTTTTGAGCTTTTGGGTCCAGTTAAAATTGTTTGAATTAAAGGATTAAGATGAAGAATGAAAATACCTAATCCGGGTCCGTGTTTTTTGCTAAGCGAATAGGCCCCAATTTTACATGAGTGTGATTTCAAACGTATTCCATGTTCTTTTTAGACCTTGCTCCTTCTATCCACATTTCTAAGAAAACGATGTATTATGCTAGCATTGCAGACTCTAGTCTTTACAATTTCTTTAAGATTTTTATTATAGAAAAGTGCTAGCACTTAAAGTATAAAGCTATTTTGTGGTTGGAAAATGATTCCCCAGAAATAAGTAAATGTCTACAGGGCTGCAAAATGAATGGCTTGACTGTTTCCCTCTGGTTGCTGCTCACTGTTTTTCTAGCATCTTGGGCTGTACAGGCCAAAGTGCCTGCAGGCATGTCTGATTTAAAGGTGGTGTTGGTCTCTGCTCTTTAAGCATCTATTAACTTGCTATTATTATGCAAATAAGTGTTGTATTACACATACTAATTTATGCATGGTTAGATTATGCAGATGCATCACAAACATGGTTATTGAATAATACGAGGGGGCTCATTCTCTCTACCATCTTTATAAACGGTTTTAAGCATATTCTCCTGGTACCCATGTGGACATTTAAAGAGCCTTCACTCACTGAAATGTCTCTTTTGTATCCTTTTTCCTTCACAGTTAAAGTCCTCAGATAAGTGGAAGAGAAATCGCCCCAAGTTGTTAGGTTCAAAAGTGTTCATCTCACTTTTCAAATCTGTAAGCTTCTTTGTTTAAGCATAATCTTTTCCTTAAAGAGAAAGTTGAAAATGTAACTAGTTGGTGTGGACACTAGCATTCAGTGGGATTTTAGCGTGTACAGCCTTGCTCTTCAGCTCGAGGTAGCCCATCAAATTAAAATCACATTTTCAGGATTTATAGCTAATTAGAATATTTATCTTGCTAAGCCTCTTATTCTGTCAGTAATTTTCAAACAACCATTTGGCCAGTTTATGTAATCCTGTAAAATTTTGAAAATGAACAAAAGAGGCCCTTAAACAAGCCTTAGTAGAAAACTTACAAGCCCATCTAATAAAAATTCCAAAGATTGGAAAGGTAGCCATATTCTTGAAATTCTCGATATCTAGAATAATTAATCAGCAACATTTGATGAGTGATGCATCTCGTATTGCTATTGCACATGACAAATGGAGCACCTGAGAGCCGTGGTCAGGTTTGGGGAGGGCCCTGTACCTTTGCAGGGTCATCTCCCTGAATGGCTGCGCATGTGCACCTGGTCAGTCAGGTGGAAGTTGGAAATTCTGAATGCTGAGCTCTCTAGTTAGCAACAACCTTCATGCCAGAGCAGGGGGAAACACTGTATTCCTTGATTGTGTTACATTGTTGTCACCAAATTGGTGCTTTTATTTCAAATAATACAAGAAGCTTCGATGCCATCACGTCCATATTCCAGATCTTTCAACAAAAGTTTAGGTACCTCGTTGCTAAAATGAATATGACTTTTGACATTTATTTTATAGGCTTTGTACTAATGATGGAAGGCTGAGAAAAGATAAATGCCTCTCCTCTCCTCCTTTCTTCCCTGCACCAAAGCTTGTGAAGAAAAATGTGTGTTTTTGTAGCATCACAGAGAACGGATCATGAATTGCCATCTTCTCTTTGGTGCACACTGTCCCCTCTGAACTCCTGAGCACTCTGTGAGACAGCTTCCCCTTGTAAATTTGGCAACCAGGATTGCTGATCGCAGACTGCAGCTGGTTTGGTTCCACTGAATACCAAATGGAGTAGGCAGGAGTTAATCCTAGACTCTGAGTGTTGGAAAGGATCCCAGACAGACATCAGGGAACCAAACTTCTCTACTCTATCTCCGAAAAGCAAGCATTCATATTGTTTGAATACTTCTAATGACAGGAAACTCACTGCTTACAAAGCAGTTATAGAATCAAAACAATGCTCTATTTACCAAATTGAGGACTAGTTTTGAATCCCTCTGTACCTGGGCTGGGGTTAGCACCATGGAATTGCTGCTCTAAACTGAGTCAGATTGAGGCATGGAACCTGACTTGTCCTCGCTAGTGAGTCTAGAGTGAGAAGAGTGGCTTATTGGGGGAGCTCTTGGCCAGGAGACAAAAGATTAGAATTAGAATCCAGCTCTACCACAGACGCCACAGGTCTTCATTCCTGGTTTATAAACGCCTTGGGGCTTTAATCTCTTAATCTGTACAGGGAGGATCCTGATATCTCCCTTTCCTATCCGGTTAGAGGCAGATGCTGCTCACATGAGATCACAGATATGAAACCCCTTAGAAGAGTCCAAAGGTCACCCCACTGGCCCCAGTGGAGCGCTGCAGCACAAAACAGAATTCCAACTATGAGTGGAAAATTGCAGAAGGGTGTGCTAAGCACGCTGCCAGCGGTAACTGCAGCAGAAAATAAAATGGGAAGAGGGCAAAGCTGGGAGGAAGAGCAAGCTTTGGGACCCATCCTTCCCCCAGCACAGCGTTGGCACTGCCAAAAGCTTCTTTAGCCGCCCCCTCTCCACCCAGTGACACAGTGTGTATATGGTGAGGGTGCAGATGGGGCAGGGGGTCGTGCAGGGAAGATATTAAAGAGAGGCAGTGGCCTGGCACTACACAAAGGTCAGAGGGCTAGGTTTTCGTTGAGATGATGTTTTTATTGAGAAAAATCACTACGTGTGAATGTCATTGTTCTATGGGACAGGTGCGCGTTATTCGAAAGTACTTTCCATTTGAGTTTCCTTTAAGCCTTAGGGATGCACAGCCCCATTGGCATGCCCTTAAAACTGTATAAAGCGAAGGTTAGGGGCCACCATAAATTCCCTGTCTTCAGTACTGCTGCTTATGAGAACGAGTCTTCAATTCATCCAGCACTCTTCCCACGTAGGGCTCCTGAGCACTGTCCCAAGCTGTCCAGCCTCCCTGCAGAGAACTGTTACTTGCAGGCCCTAGGTGAGCAGGCTGGGGTGCAGAGAGGCGAGGCGCGTAGTCTTAGGGAGGCGTGGGCACAGCCAGGTCTAGGACTCGGAGGCAGTTAAACCCAGTGACCGGCTCTGTGTCATCTCCGCTGGATGACTGTTCCTGCCCTGGCCTCCATCCCCCTCAGACCTGCTAACGTCTCCCACTTTGCCTTCCTTGCCCCAGAGTGCTGAACAGCAGAGGCCTGTGCCCTGGGAGATGACAAGACCATTCCCTAGGGGCTCTTTTGCTTTCCTTATCTGGTGTTCAGTAGAGTGACAGAAGGATCCAGAGGACCTCAGAGCCTCCACCGACCCCAGTGCCATGAAATTCTGGGTGCCTGTTACACATATTCTGCAGCAGGATAATGAGAAATCGCATTTTAAAACATCTTACAAACCAAGATATCTCAGTTTCTCGAACATGTTACCTTTAATAGTAATCTAGAAAGAGCTCCGCATGGTTAATCTCGTAGATCCAAATTCAGTAGATTTAAAGAACATGATGGTGGGCAATGGTTTATTTAATGACACCATAATTTAGGAGAAACGAAAAAGACTGCCTACTAAAAAATGTCCTCCTTCACTCAAATTTTATAGGAGGGCCCTGCATTAGGTTGATAGTTAAATCCACTGAGGAGACCTCTCGGGAGATGTGTCCGCCCTGGCTCTGGGAAACCTGGTGAGCAAGATGCCACCAGAGTGAAGATGATACAGATACAAATGTATCTAAAGTACTCTGCACATATAAAAACATTGTTCCTCTCTTGGCTACAATTCCTGATCTTGGTTAATAAATTACATCAAAATGACCTGAAGTTAAGAAAAGGGAGAAAATCTGAGCAAACAGTGCCCCCGGTATTGTAAAGCTTTGAATGTTTTCACACCCCATTAATTTATTACTTCTCTTTCTTCATCTTTAAATTTCATTTTTTTTTCAAAAATTCCGGCTCCCCGCTGCTGCAGTGATTTTCATCTTGCTGTTAATTTTCCCTTCTCCATATGGAGCTCCAGACATTTCACCTGGAGGCTGTACTAGATTTTGCTGTAGCGATCGTACTTCCGGAGGCCAAAGCTGTCATTTAGGGTTCCTGGTGCATCTGTCTGCGCCAGGCTCTTCGCTGGCATGGGAGAGTGTGAATAACAAATTGGATGCACCTGAGATCCGGATGATTAGTGTGTTCCGTGGCTCTCCACGACTTGTACGCGGGTAGCTCTGGGGGGCGGGGGCGGAGGGCTGAGCCGCGGTGGGTGAGTCTGCGCTCACACCTTGCGTTCGAGGCTTTGCAAGGAAGTGCAAACGTCCCAGGCAGCCCGAGTGCAGAGAGAGTAACAAATATTTCATCCTGCCTTGTCATTGATTAGAAAAGAGCCTTTAATTTCATTTCACCCCATGTTGTGATTAATTTGCATTCTTTGTCAGAAGTTAATGGAGTTTTTTATGGTTCACTCTGAAATCCTTGAAGACATCAGACTTGATCTGATGTTTATACAACCGCCAGCGGAATTTTTTCATTTGATTGATGGCGAGCTTGATGCTATTCCAAACGGCTTTTTAAGCTGTTTTTAAGAATTATTTGAATAAAATGCAAGGGAGATATTGTTGTAACAATCAAGATTATCTGTTGAAAATCTGTTTCAAATAAAGATGATAAGTAGTAAAAAGGATCAAAACCAGAAGAAGAATAGTGAATAGTGGTGTTGTTTGTTAAAAGTACATGGGAATGGCGTTCAAATAAATTATGCAATCTACAGAGAGGATCACTTTTATTGAAAAAAGTATACTGTCATCTGGCCAAATAAAATAATGAAGGCTAAGGTGACAGGAAAGTCTGCATCTTAGGGATTGGAAACCTTCCCTACCCATTGGCTGGTTCTCATTTATTCTGCCAGTTTTTGCCACCAAAGTACAAAATGGAGATCTGGTGTTCTTAACTCAAGGAGACAGGGCTGTCAAGGCTGTTAGCTGAACAAAATGATGACATATTACTTGTCTCAATAAAGAGGCATTCCTAAATCCCAACACAAGTTAAACATAAGTAGAAAATAGAGGATTTTAAGTGAAAGATAGGCACCCTTAGTGGTGTAACTACTGGCCTTTCCCACAAGATAGTACAGAAACGAAAATATCCTGTTGTTAAAACCAAGATACCCCAGCTGCTCATGGGTAAGAGAAATGCGTGTCCACCCTAGACACTATCTATCAAAGCACAAGGGGAGCTGTAGGTGGCGTTTGCTTCAGAATCCCCTACTACTAGCCAAGAAAATATGTTTTGCCAATGCTTTTTGATTACTAATGCCATGTGTTTGATTTGGGGGCTCTGCCTTGCCTCAGCAGATTTTTGCTTCACTGATTGCTGGTCATGAAACTTACTCATGGGTCAATAAAGCTACTTATTGGAGCACTTTCATTTAAAACAGATTAATTTATCTGCTGTATCTGAAAGTTTGCTAAATAATTGGGTGGTTTTAATTGAAGTTACTGCTTTCTGATCCTTGTATTACCATGATCTAAAATCCTTTTTATTTTATACAATCCATATTATTGACCAGATTTGTCCTGTTTTCATTTAAATGTAAGCAGCTTGTCAAGGAGAAGATATTTTGTTTAACTTGGCGTAGAAACCTGCTATCGTAATGTGTTGGGGATTTTTCTTTTTCTTTTTTTCTGTCTTTTTTTTTTTTTTCTTTCCTTCAACTTACAGACTGGCTTTTGAACATTCATTTGTCTTATAGTAATAAATTATCATCTGGGTAGAGTATTTGTTTTCTCATAGAGTGAAAACTCTACAATCTTAAGACTATTTAAAAACACTAAGCACTTTTCAACTGCTAATTTCGAAGTACTAGAGATTTTACGCTTAATTTTATTTGCCTTATAAAAGCCTTTGACTGGTATGTTGGTTTTTTGTTTGTCTTTGTGGTGCTGAGGGGCTGAACCCAGGGCCTTATACATACTTTGCAAGTGCTCTTCCACTGGACTGCGCTCCCAACCCATTTTTTATCTTAAGTCAGTCTCTCACTAAATTATGCAGGCTGCCTCTGGCCCCTAGCCTTAAACCTACAATCCTCCTGCCTCCACCTCCAAAGCCACTGGGATTACAGGCATGACCCACCACACTCAGCTCTGGTATATTGTTATTAATCCTAATATTGATGATTTAATGTTGTTTACATTCAGTATTAAATTTCATTATCTTATTTATGTAATAATGTGCAGGTCATGCCTAGAATTGTGAAATACCCAAAAAGTTTGCTCTCTGTGAAAAAAAGATATTTGGAATCTATCCTTTGTTGCATGAATTTTTTGAAATTCTGAGCATCAAGGAATTAAGTAAATTGTAAGCATCTATTATTTTGTGTGAGGTCTCTACCAAATAAAAAATAGCAGTGGCTATTTGCCCAAAATTCTAGGTCTTCACTTTTAATTGGTAAGAGCTGCATGCATGCAGTTTTTTACCCAAATGGATGTCTAGCCCACATATTTTAATTCATTATTTATTTTTGTCCTCATTATTTAGGAAATAGACATTTAAGTATACCAATGTTTTAAGCTATAAAATCCAGTTAATGTCCCAGAAGTACAAAGGTACTATTTCTACACATTTGCTTCTTCCCATGAGTTTTTAAGTTGCCAGTGCCAACTTCTTTTCTCAACATCCATGTGAGACATAGAAGTCTCATAATTTTATTTGCTTCTCCTCTCCCCGAGACAGGAGGTGGGCTCCTAACTTGTCCTTAAAATGGAAGAGAGATTATCCCCTAAGTATAGAATGTAATGTTTTCCATTAAAGGTAAACTACTTATTAGTACCTCAGTTAAAGTATGTGTACTTAGCCAGTCAGGGTAGGGATGTCTGTCTTTTTTTTTTAAAGTACCAACCCCAGTTTGGCTTGGTTTTTGTAGCATTATCAAAACTATTGTATGATACCCATCTCAATTCAATTTGACATTTATTTGTCACTGAGCACTTATACTGTGCCTGGCACGGTGCTAAGCATTGTTGTTAGGTGCCATCAGGTCAAGTCTGACTTACAGCGACCCTATGGACAACAGAAGGAAACACTGCCGTGCCCAGCACTATGTCAGTGCTTCTCTGCTATTCATGGGGTTTTCGATGGCTGATTGTTTTTTGGAGTGGGTTGCCAGGCCCTTCTCCCAAGCCTACAGCACCGGGTGTTCCCAGGCGGTCTCCCATCCAAGTACTAACCGGGTCTGACTCTGCTTAGCTTCCGAGATCTAACGGGATCAGACGCCAAGGTGGCATGGTTGTAGGTGTGCTAAGCATTGCGGGCACAGAAATGAGAACGAGGTAGTGTGAGGTAGTTCCCGCTCCAGTGTGGAGAAAAACAGAACAAAGGACAGTGGCTGTAAAAGGAGCCCTGCAGGAGCTGGGACTGTGGCCTCAGGTTGAGAAAGGAGTGGTCAGTTCACTCTAGGAGGCCGAGAAGGTTTCACTGGGAGAAGGACATGGCAGTCCACTCCCGAGGCAATCCTGAAGCAGTCAGCCATTGAAAACTCTGAGGGTCGCTGTGCGTCAGAGAGGGCACCTACCAACACCAAGAAGGTTTCATAGCGTAGAAGTTGCCTGAGCTAAGCTGAGGCGGAGGCCAGAAGGGTGGGAAACAAGTCAAAAGGAGATGCACCTGGTGAAGGGTTAAAGGACTAAGACAGGGGCTTATATTTGGCATCCTCTAGTGCTTTAACTAAAGGGTGCCACCGTTGTTACTTTGTTTTCTCCAGACAGCTTAGCCGTTCCCCCGGGTGACTGCCCCACGTGCCCCTCGGTACCGGGAGGTTAAACCCAAGGTGCTCCACCATGGAGCTGCCCCCTTAATTTTTTTTTTTTTTTTTTTGGTGGTACTGGGGGGTTGAGCCCAGGGCCTCACGCCTGCGTGCTCTGCAAGTGCTAGACCACTGAGCTGCACCCCCAGCCCATTTTCTTACTTTCGTGAGACAGGGTCTCATTAAGTTACGCAGACTGCCTCTAGTCTCGAATTTACAATCCTCCTGCCTCTGCCTCCCAAGCCTGTGGGATTACAGGCATGCGCCACCGCGCCCAGCAAATTTTTTTTTTTTCTCTTGAAACAGGGTCTTACTAAATTGTGCAGGCTATCTCTGGCCTCGAACTCAAGATCCTCCCACATCAGCCTCCTAAGTCTCTGGGATTACAGGCATTCGCCACATTGCCCCTTGCCCTTTGTTGTTGTTAAGTGCCGTAGTGTTCGGTCTAACTCATAGCAACCCTATGTACAACGGGGTTTTCGGTGGCTAATTATTTTGGGATTGTTTTTTGGAGCGGGGAGTAGGCTGCCAGGTTCTCCCACTTTTGCAGTGCTGGGAATTGAACCCAAGGCCTCAGAGCACACAGAGCTGCACCCTACCAACTGGGGTGAATCCTAGTGCCCCCCCCCCGGGTGCCCCTGGGTGACTTATAAAGCAATACCATAGAGAAGGAAGAAAGAGAAGAGTAGAAGAGGAGGGAAGAAGTGGATTAGGGTGGAGGTGGCACAGGTAGCTGAGACCGGATAAAGCAACTGAGTTCAAGCATTTTGTGAACCCTTTGAGATGACCAGGGGCTAATCTGAAGGTGGAAGGAATTGTATTTCAAGCTCTCTGGCCTGAGGGCAGTTGACACCGGCCCCTGAGAGCTTCTGCTGACCCTCTGTGAATTTGACTGGCCATATAATAGACATTTTCTGGACTCTTGGGAAGGAGTTGTCAAGATCAAATGAGCTAAGACCTAAGAGAACACTTTGAAAAATACAATTTGGTAAACAAGAGCAAGGTAATAGTAGTATTATTTATATTTCCAGAAAGTACTTCAGGGATTTACCTATGTAACTCTGAAAATATATGACCATGTTTCATGCCATGTAGGAGTAAAATGAATTACTTTTCTGATCCCAGAAGAGCCTTCCTTTATAGACCTTCTTTTTTGAGTTATAATTCATCACGCACAATCATAATATATGGAATTATATACAGATTCTAGTCATTTTTAGTCAAGTAACTGGGGACCACGCTTCTTTTATCATTTTTAAATAATCATCTTAGTCTAGAAATAGGATTGAAGTTTAATGCAACGAACTGGGCATCCAATCTAGCTTTCAGATAACAGCCTTCCCTGGAAGGGGTCTCCCTGTAAGACCCTGGCCCACAGCCTCCCACTCTCTCCCCTTAGCGTCACTGGTGCACTCTGCTATTTTGTGGAATTTCAGAACGTGAGGAGATCTTGCCACACACTCTAATTTTTATTCTACAGAGGAGGAAATGGGGGTCCACAGCCATTAAGTGACTCACAGGATTACCAGGTGTTCAACAACAGGGTCAGACCGTCCCCTGCTCCCAGTTCAGTGGTCTTTTCTCTCTAGAGGGTGGCCGGGGGAGAAAGTGAGATGTGGTGCGCAGAGGTTTTCAGCCCAAATGGCCTTATTTTACACACCCATCCATTCAAGTGCTTCCTCCAACTGGTGTGTCTACAGAGATGGAAATTACTGTCCCAGGATGCTTTGCGTCTGCCAGGTAATTGCGCCTGGATATAGATCCCCAGGGGGAAGGTGGTCCTCAACAGCAGTAGTAGCAGCAGCAACAAAGACATCAACTTTTATTGTACCCCAGTGTTTTATTCATCACCGTTCAGCATAGAAAACTTGGGTAGATTTGGGGCTAGGGGCTCATTGGCATCCAAGTTAAAAGGGGGCAGACCTGGCCGAGCCTCGTTTGAACACAGATTACTTTTTTAGATGTTTAACAGTTCTGGATTAATGCCTGGGGTGTTGGGGAATTCTTTCCCAACTAAAATGTTAATGATGCTAAGAATCTAACCCTCTTTAGTGCCAATAAAACAGATCAGACAAGCTAAGTTCATTGAAAAATCAGTGAGTTGCCTAAAAGGAGCAAAGAGCTAATGTGAGCTAGGACTGGAGATTGCCAGAGCACACCAGGTGGAAAGAGGGTCTAGGGACCACTAGGAGCCAAGAGGAAAGCAGTTTTTACACAAAGCCAAGGTGTCATCTCTAAGGAATTGTGGGAAACCACGGCAGCCAATGAGAAGCAAGAGTGGACGCGGTTAGGCTGTACCATCGAGGTCTACAGATGGTGACCACCACAGGGAAGAGGGAGGGAAAGCTGGGCAATGGAGTAGCCCAATGAAGGAAAGAGTTGTGGACCTACAGGCTCAAAGGAGGAGGAACTAAAGAGGGCAGTGAAGCTTGTTTTGTTTTCTGTTGATAAACAGATTGCAGAGGCACCTTCTGGGCATGAGGAGACCTTGCCTCTAGGTCTACTTCTAGTTTGGTAAAAATACTATAAAGAAAGGCAAGTGTCTAGCCAGAGTCCCCCCTCAAACCTCTCTGTGGACAGCTCCATGTCTCCTTGATAGCCAGGCAGCTGGAAACACTCAGTGACCCAGGGCAGAGGGAATCAGAGGGGGCCAGTGACACACCCAGCAAAAGAAAATGTGTGGTTTCTACCCAAATACATGCACAGAGCTAACGTGGCTTCTGATCCCGGCTTTCCTTATGAGTTCTTTCTTTCCAGACCTCGGTCTCCTCGTCTAGAAGGTGATGAGGGTGTTCTGGGCTGGTGATTTGCAGAATGATGAGAGACAGTGCAGCGTTAGGTGGGAATCCAGCCCCACATACATCCACACGTTCGTGCGCACACAGACAGAGCAGCTCTGCTTCCATCTGCTCGTGTGTTAAGTGCACCCAAGTAATATCTTGGGCTGGGGTTTAGCTCAGTTTGCAGGGCACTGCTCTGCAGTCTCTGAGGCCCCAAGTTCAACTCCCAGCACTACAAAAATGGGAGAAGGACGTAGCAACCCACTCCCAAGGCAATCTCGAAAACAATTAGCCATTGAAAACCCTGTGAGGGCCGCTAATGAGTTGGACACCACTCAATGGCACCCAACAACAACAAAGTAGTATCTTAAGGGTTATTTGGTAAAGACTGCCTTAAAAATACTGGGCCAGCTTTCTTATCACTGACCCCCCACCCCCCGAGTATCCCCTGAGAGTTTATTGAAACCTGAGCTACATATGTCGCAATAGAAAGGAATAAAATAAACTAAAACTGTGACGGACATCAAACTCGGTCCAGTTCATTCTGGATCCATGACTTTATATCTGCGTTGAATTTCCTGTACAGTCCCGCCATGGAGGCACATGTTAGTTGACGAGTTCATGTGTGACGGTCTTTCCAGATTCTTCCTTGCCCATCCGTTTGCACTGGCTGTAGATGCAGCTCATCTCAAGAGCCCAGCAAGCCAAACAATGCCAAATACATGGCAGACTTGTTTAAAAAATGCAGCGATATATGGAGGCTGGCCTGGACCTTTCTCGCAATACCTAAAATATTACCTCATGTGGAGGTCGAGGGTGAATGTTGTAGCTGTCCGTAGATCCCTGAGGGAAGAAAGCAGAACTCCAGAGAGCTGCATTTTGTCCAAATACTGAGTGACATTTAGAGGAGTGTGCAGACTCTGCGCTTATGTCAGACCCTCCTGCTAAGTTGCAGGGACCTTAAATAAGTCATTCATTTTTGCAGGCCAGTAATTGTTTCTTATCTACGGCTTGGTTTCTGGAGTCTAGTACAGTGCCTGGCGTAGAGTAAGTGCTTGATAAATGTATATGAAATCAGTAAAGAAATTATTTGACTCAATTCTACTTTTTTGCAATCAGAAGAAACCAAGAATCCACTCATATCCCGAGGCTCTCCATTAATTGTTTTGTCCCTTCCTTTTCGTCCATGTCCCATACTCCCACTCTGCTCTGCCAGCATCGCTGCCCAGAGGATAAGCACTTCTGAAGAAATGTGATAGTTATCTTTAGAGAAGATGAGGATTTGTACTGTCAGGAGGGAGAGCCAGGACAAGGCATGGAAGGGACAGACAGAGGACAGTAAACTCCCCTTGTTATTGTTCGGTGCCGTCAAGTTGAGTTCGACTCACAGCAACAGTATGTACAACAGAATGAAACACTGCCCAGCACTGTGGCATGCCTGGCACTATATCTGACAGAGCTTCTCAAGCTTCCCTAAGCCAGATGAATTCAGACAGTAGTCCAGCCCGCAAAGGCACGAGGAAGGAAGGATTTAAGGGTGGGAGCTAGGTTGCATTTTAAAACAACAACAACAACAACAAAAAAAAAAACACTTTTAATATCCTTTCAGAGGCTGAGCACACTGGCACACACCTGTAATCCCAGCAACTCAGGAGGCACCGACAACTAAGAGAGCACAGGCCAGAGGCAACCTGTGCAACTTAACGAGACTGTGTCTCAAAATGAAAAATAGAAATGGAACTGGGGGTGCAGTTCAGTGGTAGAATACTTGCCTAGCATGCAGGAGGCCATGGGTTCAAACCCTCAGTATTGAGGGGAGAAACATCCTTTTAAACCCCAAGAGTCTGTGATCCTACTCCAGTGTTGGGCAAGCCTCTTCTCAACCAAACAAAAGGCTGATAGACTATATATCTATATCTATATATATAGGTATATATAGATATTTTTTTCAATACTGCGGGTTGAACCCAGGGCCTTATGCTTGCATGTGTTACAAGTGCTGGACCAGTGCGCTGTACCCTCAGCCCATTTTTTTTACTTTCTGAGAGAGGGTCTTGCTAAATTATGCAGACTACCTCTGGTCTCGAACTTGCAATCCTCCTGCCTCTGCCTCCCAAGTCACTGGGATTGCAGCTGTGTGCCACCACACCCAGCTCTAAATCATATATTTTTTAATCTAATCTGTACCCTTTCAAGAGTGTTAAAGGGCTATAAGCAGATGATTAGAATTGTATGTGGACTGGGTTTGCGCTCTCTCCCATAAACGCAGTCCACACACTATCCTAATCTGCATCTGGTTTCCAGCTCTCTAGAACTGCTGAAAAAGTGCGATTAGATTCAGGGATGTACTATAGTTTTTGCCTGCCAAGGGAGAGACATCAGAAGCAACTTTTCCAGACGTGTCCAGGGTCTGTAATGTGCTCAATCATCCACTCATTTTGACTCTTCATTACTGTGTCAGTATGAGACATGTAAGAAACAGAAGAGCATGTAAAGTCAGTATTTCTTTTTCAATATTTTCTTTTTCTCTTAATTAAACCAGCTATGTGATATGGCTGTGAAAAATGTGATGCCCCTTTGCCTCTGAGTTTCTGTTCTGTAGGGTGTATTACCCAGAACAAGGTGACCTAAGCCAGTCAGTGCAAAGGAGGTGCTCAGGGTTGGGTCCCATACGTGCAGTAGTCCTCCACTAACCCACATTTTTGCTTTATGCAGTTTCAGTTACTTGCCTGCAGTCAGCCATGGTTCAAACATATTAAGTGAAAAATTCAGGGAACAATTCATAAATTTTAAATTGCACACCGTTATGAGTAGCACAGCTGGGATTTAGCTCAGTTGGTAGAGCACTGCTCTGCAGTCACTGAGGTCCCAGGTTTGATTCCCAGCACAGCAAAAATGGGAGAAGGATGTGGCAATCCAATCCCAAGGCAATCCTGAAACAATGAGCCATTGAAAACCCTGTGAGGGTCGCTATGAGTCGGACACAACTCGGCAGCACCTAACAACAACAACATGAGTAGCATAGTGAAATCTCATGCCACCCCACTCTGTCCAATTTAAAACATGAGTAAGCCTTTTGTCTAACGAATCCATGTTGTATATACTACGCGCCAGTTCGTCATTAGTGACTGCCTCCATTATCAGATCAGGTGTCACAGTTTCATACTCTTGTGTTCAGGTAACTCTTATTTTACTTAATAATAGTCCCAGATCACAAGAGTGGTGATGCTCGCGATTCTGATGTGCCAAGGCGAAGCCATAAGGGACTTCCTGTAAATAAAGAGGTGAAAGTTCATTATAGGTAGGCATGTCGAGGAGAAAACAGAGTGTATACAGTTTAGTACACCCTGTGGTTTCAGGCTTCCACTGGGGGCCTTGGAAGCTATCCCCTGTGGATAATGGGGGACCACTGTACAACTCTGGGACCTCATTGGGAAGAAGCTGACCGCAGTGGTGTAGAAAGTGAAATCATACGTGGGTCCTTCAGGCAACTTTCAGAAAACCAACTCAAAGTGGCCTTTATCCCAGGGGAATTTATTAGGTGGCATGAAGGTTTTAGGTCGAACTTGACTCAGCAGGTTCCTTTTGGCCCCTCCTGAGTAGGAGTCCCCCTTCACAGACCAGGGGTGGCGGAGGTGATTCCTGCTGTAACCCACTGCTGCTGGAGCAGGGGGCAACAGCTGTCTTCCCCACGTAGCTCCCTGTGCTCAGGGGATTTGGATGGCCCGAACCGTCTGCCACTCCCTGTACCTAGAGGTCAAGTCATCTTGCCGTAAAAGCCAACGGGCTACATGGGGGCGGGGAGCTGTTGGTGCGTCGTTGGTCATAGAGGGTGTCCAAAATACCACCTGACCATTAGGAAGACAGCAGGGGCACCTACTCAGCAAAGAAAGCACTGTGAAGATGTGACAGCTGTCCTCAAGTATGTGACAAGCCGACGTTAGATTTATTCACCACAGCTCCGAGACCATGGGTATTTCTTACAGGAAGACATATTTGGACTTAGAATAAGAAAAATCCTTGTAACAGTGTAAGCTGCCCAAGATGGAATCATTGGAATTCCATCCCTGGAAGTCTTCAGGAAAATATAAGATGCCTGTCTGTTTTTAATATCTTAAAGTACATTTCTACATTGGACAAAGAATTGGACTCGGTGACCTCCAGATTGTCACGATTCTGTGGCATGGGAAAGACCTTAACAGATGCAAACTGAATGACAGCTCCAGAAAACCTCCTTCTGACATTTTTGACACATTAGAATTTTGCTTTAGCGGATTTGTTTGCCCATGAAGAGTGAAGTAGTCAACAAGCTTCCCTCAGAAAAAGCAGTCCCTCCCCAGCCTCCCCCCTCCCACATCTACGCAGACCACTGACGTTCTTAAGCTGGATTCGGAAGGGGGACCGCACTTCTTTGGAACAAAGAAAAGAGAAAAGGTTCACAAAGCACATGTCCAGAACCATCTTCAAAATCCAAGTGCCTAATGGACTTCTTGGCCAGACCTTGTACTATCAGGGAAAAGATTAATTTTGTGGTTCACATGGGTTATTTGAGATTTCAGCTCGAAGCCCCTGCTTTGATCATGGAATTAAAATGCACGTTTGCTGACGGGAGAACTCTGTCCTGTACAAGTATGTGAGGCAGGATGTAGCTGTGTCCGCTTTCAGTACAAAAGGTAAAGGAGGGTAGCCTGGCCGGCAGATCCTTCCTTTCCTGCTCACTGACTGGCACACCCAGCAAATGAGTAATGCTGCCCCATACCTTGAGGCTCCAGCTGTTGTATTTTGTGTGAAAATACATTGTCCTTGATCCTCGGGAAGCAGCAAGAGTCAAGTGATCTGATTTATGGCTGTGATGGTTTTCTGCCTGGTCCCATCTGAGCTGTGCCCTCATCTAGGCAACTCAGAGCCTTCCTGTCGCGCCCAGCTGTTTGCTAAATTCATAAGATCGAGATTTCACTTCTCAAAACTGGCCACTCCTGAACACAGCACCCCAGCTGGAGTCTGAGAGGTGGACCAGAGAGGGTGGCAGGAAGTGGACCTTCGAATGTGGGGGCCATGGTGATTTCCCATGCCCTATTCAGGAGCTGCCTGCCAAACCTTCTTATGCCTTATTTTTGTGTTGGACCCCATACAACATGTGCTAATAGACTCACAAGCATGATAAGCACTTGAACAAGGACAGAGGCTAATGAACAGGGGATATAGGATAGTGTGAGTAAAGTAGACTTGTTAGACTGTTAAAAATAATGTTGTACATTTATTTTGTTTCAGATTATATTCAGTGACAATACACTTTAGGAACATCTCCATGTATAGTTAGAGTAAAGTTTGCTCCGTTCCTTTTTGGAAAAACAGTCATTTGAAAATTTTTAAGTTAGTGCCACAGGGCAACAGGTATAAAACTAGAAGTGATCTTGTGTTTTTCCTCACTGAAGGTGTTTTGAGGTTGGGACCCTTTGCTTTTGCAAATTACAGCAGATCAAAGGTGCCGCATCCCTGTGTTTCAGCCCCTAACGCGGCACTAATGCCGGACCCCTTCCCCCTGCTTCTGAATGGGAAGCGCCATCCACAGTGACGGCTGGGACTCCTCTCGCTCTGCCCTGCTCCTAGCAGACAGCAGTCCCCAGTGCCAGCGAGGGGAGGAGGCTGCTGAGGCCCTGGAGGTCTGTCCGGAATTCCAAAGGTCTTTCTGGTTCCCAAGTCCATGCATCTTCCACCTCCACTCCCCCCACACTCCTGAGCCAGCAGTCGGGCCAGGCTGTATCTGTGACCTCGTTCCACTCTGAGCCTCAGTTTCCTTCATAGCAAAGTGAATGGATTGCACCCGAGCATCTCTGAGGTCTTTTCCATTTGACAAATTCTTTAGGTCATACTTCTTCATTTGGAGTATGAGAGTCCCAGTTTACCATAATCCCTGTTGGTATTTAGCCAGGGTTACAAGCTTAATGCATCAAATTTGAAAAGAGAGTCTTTGCAGCGTAGCTACAGCTCCTAAAACGTGAAGTTAAAAAAAAAATGAGCAGAGTGTTTAACACCAAAGGCTAGAATACAACGCCAGAAGCACAACAAATGAAAATGATGTTCTTCAGGAATCCCAGCCGTGCAATGTGATTTTATATTTCTTCTTTCTATTTAAGAGAAAAAACACAAGCTTGAAAAGCAGTAAATATGTAAAGAGAAAATTTGTCAGCTGATATTGGAAGATCTGACCTAGGTCACACATAAATCTCTCAGACAAGAGCTGCAGGGCAAGCCATAATTTCAGAGAGTAAAAGAGAAAATGAAAGCTGTAGCCGGCGTCTTCTCCAAGTTACATAGGTGAATTCATTTTAGTTTTCTTACTGTGCCTCTGAATATGGTGTAAGAGGACTGATGGCAAGGTCTTTTTTACCATTGTATGTAAGAAGCACCTCCACAGAGAGGGAAACAGGAAGTAGAACGTCCAAAACTGCTTTTTATCACCAGCACCACTGACTAAATAGTTGAAGTTCCCACAAGCAAACTTTTGCCTTGACAGTTTTCTTTCCAGGATCATTCTGCGAAGTCATAAATCATGTTATAGACGCTTTTCTACGTGCCAGCTGCATAGTCCTTGCACAGAAACGTATGGTAGACGTTCATACAGTAACAGAAAGACCTACCCGGTACTTGTGGCTGCCTTTTATGAAGACATTCTTCCCCGTTTAAACAGGGCCTCTCTCCCATCACAGTCCCCTGTTGTTGCTGCTGCTGCTGCTGTTGTTGTTGTGGTTGTTGATAGGTGCTGTCTTGGTATCTGGCTCATAGCGACCCTCAGGGTTTTCAATGGCTGTTTAGGGATTGCCTTGGGAGTGGGTTGCCAGGTCCTTCTCCCATAGTAAATCTTGGATCTAACATCTGACGAAAGAAAAAAAGCTGCGCCTGAAGAGAGAAGAAGGTCGTCTAATTAGTGTATCAAAACGCTACTAGTTCTAGAAACTGATTAACCAAATGTATATCTGGAGCAGTTGTTCTGTTTATTGTCCTAGAGTACTAGTTAGACATCAGAGCTGCTCCACACAAACAAAACATACAAGCAGGACTTGGACAAGTTAGTTATAAACAGCATTGCATATGTTGTGAGGTGCCTGCAATACATCAGCCCTAACAATGTTATTGGGTTCCTCTGAACTCTGCTCTCGTAGCCAGGCGTTTGGAAGGCAGGCCCAGAATAAAGATAGGCGTTCATGAAGCTAACATTTTATACCAAGTACCCTTAGTACCAGGTTTAATGTGCTATAAAACTAGGGACTTCACTTTTTCATGAACTGTGTGCAAAAGCAGAGGCAGTGACTAGAGGTTGACTTTGTTTGGATCTGTTTTATGGTGGCTGCACCCGTGCAGTAATGTGATGTTGAAAAAGGTAAACAACAAAGAGTTTAGCAGTGAAAAATATGCCTAATATAAATACAGTCGAGTGCCTGGCAGTTCAGAATTTGAAAAATATGACTGTGGCATTAAATTTTCTGGTGGAATTAACAGAGGAACAGAACACAGCCTTTAAGGCAATATATCTGAGACAGCGAAAGGAGATAATACATCTAACTCTATGGTCTGTGTGGCATTCATATAAAGGAAAGCACAGTAGCTTTATTTAATTGAGAATATGAATCAATTACAATGATGTTGCATCATCAAACTCTTGTGAAATAGAAGGTATAAGTCACTGCATTGTGTAACAGTGTTAAAAAGTAATTGAGTATCTTAAGCATTTTGAATCAATTTCAGGTGCCAGCACTGCTACCTTAATACAAAATTTATGAAGATGATTTCATATAATATGTTGCTATCAACACTATGTAATAAAACCTGGTAACAACATCTCTCTTTAAAGACATGAGCAGAACAGGATAGTTAAATGATCATAAAAATGATCTGATCGCTGCTTGTCTCTTTCTTACAGTGAAGAGCAGGTGCTCAAATAGTGCGATTTTAAGTTGTCTTTTCTTTATCCTGCTTTAAACCTGTAGGATAGGCACAGTAGAAACTTTCTCTGAGATCTCGGCTCGGGAGGAAGGTCTCTCCCCTCAGCTCATTTGGTTCACACAATTCATGTTCCTGGAGGCAAGGTCTCCTGAATCATTCCGAAACTTAGTTCCAAACCTCTCTTAGAATTTTTGCCACATTTTCTCAGAGAATGTTATAATCCCCCACACACACTCTTGGTAATGTGTGGAAAACACTCTCTTTGGTGTCAGAAATGGGTTTCTCATTCTTTGTTCATTACAAACGGCTCTGCTGTTGACGTTGTTGTTGTTGTTGTTGTGTGCCGTTGAGTAGGTATCCAACTCATAGCGACCCTCATAGGGTTTTCAGTGGCTGACTGTTTCAGGATTGCCTTGGGAGTGGATTGCCAGGTCCTTCTCCCGTTTTTGCGGTGCTGGGAACTGAACTCGGGACCTCAGAGACTGCAGCTCAGCGCTCTACCAACTGAGCTAAATCTCAGCCCCTGCTGTTGACATCAACTCCCCTTATGGAGCCTGGGGTGGGCCTGTGGGTGCCGCAAAAAGTGGAAACAGCCACCACCGCTGTCTCACGTGGCAGAAGTTACCTGAGCCTGCCCAGGTTTCATTCAGTGTCATGGCTTGATCCTGGATTCCTTAGCTACTCAAGGGAGGTGGCAGATAGCTCTCCCTCCCCTTGTAATCTACATCCCTACCTGCGGAGCCCCATCCACAAGTGATACTGACCGTAAGGACCAGAAGGAGCAGGCATTGGAGGCGCCATCAAACAGGAACTGGCAACAGAGACCGGGAGCCAGTCAGCCTGGCGCCATCTTCCCTTCCTGGAGCAGTGATGGGGAGAAGGCCGTGGTGGGCAGTATGGGAGGGTGGGGCAGGGCGTAGGAGAGCACCGAAGCAGCAGGGCATCGTGACGCATGCCTGTAGTTCAGCACAGGCAGGAGGACCATGAGTTGGAGGCCAGCCTAGGCTACATAGTGAGACCCTGTCTCCAAAACAAACCAACCAAAACCAGCCAACATAAAAACCTACTCAGGTACCATAGACTCCCACACCAAGATGAATCATTTAACCACTGTACCATATCGAGTATAAATGTCTGCAGATCCCGTTGTCTTTAGGTACTTCGGTGATTGCAGGTAGTACAGACGCGGGAGGGAAAGGCACATTAGAGAACCCGACAACCACCGAGCCTGTCCCCGTGGCCTGGGCTCCCCCCCTCCCCCCCCCCGCATCCTTCAGAGGCCTGGTCTTCCCATCACAAAATAGACATGGTTATCCCTGCCCAGCTCAGCATGGTTGCGCTGGTCACGTGAGAATGTGTGTGTGGGAAAGAACTTCCAATGGCATCATTAAGACTCAGTGAGATGCTAGGCGTGGTGGCACATGCCTCTGGTCCCAGCACTGGGGAGGCTCAGGCAGGAGAACCAGCATGGGTTCAGTGCCAGCCTGAGCTACACAGCAAAGTGAGACCCTGCCTCAAAACAAATAAGAAATGAACAACAACAAAGCAAGAGCCTATCTCAGAATTAAAAGGGGTGGAGGTGCATGTCAGTGGTAGAGCAATTGCCAGGCATGTTCAAGACTCTAGGTTCAACCCCACAGAACCCCGCAATAATGTTTTTCTTAATTTTTAAGAAACGCACACACACAAGGAGAACTGGGATGTAGTTCAGTGGTAAAGCAATTGTCCAGCATGCTTTAGGCCCTGGGTTTGATCCCCAACACCACCAAACATAGCAGCAGCAATAACAACAGCGTGTGTGTGTGTGTGTGTGTGTGTGTGTGTGTGTCTGTACACACACATATATATACACACACACATATATATACATACATACATATATATATATATAGGTATCTTACTATTTTTTCTGTAGGGGCTGGGATTTAGCTCAGTTGGTAGAGCGCTGCGCTGCAGTCTCTAAGGTCCCGAGTTCAATTCCCAGCACCGCAAAAATGGGAGAAGGACCTGGCAGTCCACTCCCAAGGCAACCCCGAAACAATCAGCCATTGAAAACCCTATGAGGGTCACTATGAGTCGGATACCGACTCAGCGGCACCTAACAACAACAACAATTTTTTCTGTCTTTTGCCATTTAGTTGGAACTTGTATTGTAGAAAACAATCGACCTGTCAATAGTAGCCTGTGGTTCCCAGAAATTTCTTACTTATGAAATGTGGTACCTAGGACTCCATTTTCATTGCGTTTATAACTGTAGACATTTTGGGAGGGGCATTGAAGTGTTAATATTTTGATCACTAAGCTGAAGTTTTGTTCATCTGGTCACATTTGGTCAACTTCCCAAGAGATGTGAGCTGTCAGTGTTAGATGCGAGCAGCTTGCCCTCAGCACGTTGAGTACGGACAGGCTTTCCAACGAGACTCTCTTGACTCCCTGAGAAACAGTATAAAACTTGAATGCATTTGCTTCTCCCAGAGAGCCTTGCTGCCCTGGAAACAGGCTGAGGGGTCTTGGGAAAAGTGGAGTTTCCACCCCACTCCTAAGTTAGAAGCAAATACTTCAACCACATAATTAAAGTTTTCTTCACAAAATAGGGGATTGTGAGCAGACATTGGCAGGAATCCAAAATTCTAATTTCTGACTATGATTTAATTTCAATTTTAAATAAATCGGTTTTTAATTTAAAAAGAGCGAGCTTCATAACATTAGCAATGATTGCAACATTAAGCCCAGTGTTCACAATCTAGCAATATAAAACATTATTTATATCTGAATCGTAAACAGCCTTTTGAAATGGATTATGGTTTTTCTCCCTATTCTAATACAACCTGGAGGGTACTAAAAAGTGTTGTGTGAAATTAACATTCTGCTGACTTTCGCCTATAAATGAGAAGCGAGCTATTAACATTTGTGTATTTTCATTATGTAAATTGTGTTAACACATGCCCACAAATTGCCACCAGCAATGCAATAATTTTCTCTCAGTGATCATAATGTGTCCAAGTGAGTCATTTTGATTATGACATGCTAATTACATATTGCCTTTTTTCAGATTCAGAAAAACCAGGGATCTTTAATGGTAAGCTTTATGAGTTCAGAAAAAAATTCACTTTTCTCTTTCCTGATGGCTGCTTCCTTTGCATGCTCGAATGCCTTGTTTTAAACTTAGCAAATTGCATTTTGAAGAAAATGCAAACCTTTAACTGCCTGTATTAGATTAGGTACCATTAGAAATAATAGAACATCCTGAGCGTCAACGTTTTTATAAGAGTTTGCTGCTGTTGATTAATCTTGCTGTATTTTACTGCATTAATGATTTTTTCTTTCCACTCCACTGTAAAGATGTTGCACAGCGGCTAATACTTCTCCTCTCTCCTTTCCCATTGCAGCCTCTCCAGCTTCTGCAGTGCATTGTTGATGAGGTGAGGCGCCGTCTTATGTGCTTTCACTCCTAAAGTCATCCCTAATGGTGTGGAAAGCTTATATTTTGTTTCCTAATGAAGCACAATGCCCGACGTCCTCGGAGCAACTTGTGCCGTGCGCTCTGAGCTGTGTTACGTGAACCGGCCCCGTCCCGAGTCCTGCTCTCCCAGCTGTCCCCCGGGCTGGTCCTCCAGGGTGTCAGGCCCTGAAGACAAAACACAGGAATACTAACTGATCCTCTCCCTGACCAGATAGGGATGGAGCTGGAAATTAAAGTGGTGTCAGTTTTTTTCCCGTAAGAGAGATTTAAAGTCATTCAGTAGGCGGGGGTCAGAGTTGAACCACAAACCTAAGCTGAATGGATTATTTAGCTTATTCCCCTCCCTTGCTTTATTTACTCTAAGCACATCAGGGTGAAAACAAGGGGCTCAACAGCTCAGCTTTAATTTCCTACTTAGGCTTTTCCTTGGGAATGTGCCCCTGACTTCTGAAATGTTCCAGTGTGGGAGTAATTGGTATTCTCACATTTCCGCTGTCTAACTCTGATCATCCCTAACCCTCAGGTACCACTGCCCCTCTGCTGTCATGGAGCCAACCTACCTGCATTTCTTCCTCAGCTAACTTTCTGCTTCTTATTCTGACTTTAAATTCCCTCTGTCCGTACATTAGCAGTCTTATCACACAACAGGCTCTCAGTTAGGGAACATTAACGTTTTGGAGCTGGGGGTTATCTCAGTTGGTGGAGCACTTGCTTACGATGAGTGGAGGCCCTGGGTTCGATCCCCAGCACAAAAAGAAGAAGGAGGAGGCGGAGGAGGAAGAGGAAGGGGAGGAGGAGGAAGAAGAAGGAAGAAAGAAACATTAACATTTTTTAAAAACCAAGCTTTTCTTGGCTTGGGTTTGCCTACTAGCAATGTTTGTTTATTTGTTTGTTTGTTTGTTTGCTGTACTGGGGGGCTGAACTTAGGGCTTCGTGCATGCTTTGCAGGCGCTCTACCACTGAGCTACACTCTTAGCCCTTCTTCTATTTTTTATCTTGAGACAGGGTCTCACTGGATTACACAGGCTGTCCCTGGCCTTGACCTTGTAATCCTCCTGCCTCAGCTTCCCGAGTCACTGGGATTATAAAATTGTGCCAGTGTGCCTGGTTATTTTTTTAAATTTAATTTTATAATATTTAGAACGCTTGTAAACAGAGAAGGCGATAAATGATTCAGATAGGAAAGTTTGAAAGAAAAAAAACGTAATTCATAGTTATTCCTCTCAATTAAACATCTGCATAACCAGTTATGAGATTTGGGAGAAAAAATAAAGATCCTCCTAGGAAAAAAGGCAAACACGCGCACATCACAATAATAGTAAGAGTGGGGCTCTCGCATCCTTAATGGTTGCATCAGTCAGTCCACGTATCCCCTGCAAGCCATAAACTGTGTTGGTGCAAAAATGAAGGCATCGTCCTGAAACAAATGGAGACTCCATTAGCTCAAATATCAGGCAGGCCTCCTGGATCGAACAGCTCATCAATATCTCCTGTCATCTTGGGTTCCAAAACCATCCTATCCCCTTCAGAATCCTCCTAATTAAACTGGTTTTCCTGAGGTCCCCCTCCAGCTTTGCTTGGGGGAGTGCCCAGGGAAACCTGGCCTGCCCTGTTAAATGCACAGCCTGCTGAGCTTCTTGGGCTCCACTGTTCTTAATCTGCCAGGTTCCTGGGCGTCAAGACGTTCGGGTACATATATTCCTCACCAGTAATACATGTGTTTCTGGAGAGCTAATTTGAAGGTCTTCTGGATCAAATAGATGTTTTTATTCCTTATTTAAAGTAGCAGTGGTGGTTATAAATTTAAAATACTTTATTTGTTTAATTTGGACAAAATCATAAGGCTTTTGAAATGGTCATAGGGCAACATTGAAGGACAACAATGTATCAGTTAAATCAGTGGTCCGAAACCTTTTTGGCTCCAGGGATGGGTTTCGTGGAAGACACTTTTTCCGTGGGCTTGCAGGGCTAGGGATGATGTCAGGGTGATTCAGGCGATGGGGAGCTGCTGTAAATACAGATGCAGTTTCACTCACCTGCCTGCCCTCTGCCTCCTGCCATGCGCCTCATTCCTAACAGGCCCAGGGGTCGGGAAATCCTGTAGGGGCATATTTTTCTTTATACCATTTCTTCTCCAATCAAGAGAAAAATATAATATACCCATTTACTCCAAAGCCATATTAAATTATCTTCCTTATAGAAACTTAAGAAATTGGTGTCCTCTTTACTGAAACCCAGTTGGTCTTGGGACTGAGCTGATGTTCTACAATAAGATCACTAGGAAGAGATCAGCCAGACACCTGCCTTAGGCAAGAGGTATCATGGCGTCAAAAGGGTTGGTAGGGTCCCGTATTTTGTCCCATGCATGGGTCAGAATTCTCATTGCTGTGGAGCAGTATCCCTCACAGGGGGGTCCAAGGGCTTTCTGCATCAAAATACCTAAGACTCTTGTTAAAAATGCAGAATCCAAGCAGGCATGCTGGCGCACACCTATAATCCCAGCACTCAGGAGGCTGAGGCAGGAAGTTCATAAGCTTGAGACCAACCTGGGCTACATAGCGAGATCCTGTCTCCAACAATTAATTAATTAACTAAGAGGTTTTGTTTTTTGTTTTTTTGGATTTTTTGGGGGTCCTGGGGGTTGTACCCAGGGTCTGACAACCTCCTGAGCCACTGGGGTTACAGGTGTGTGCTGCCTCACCCAGCTTAATTAATTAAGACTTTTCAAAAATCCAGAGTCCTGAGCCCAGATCACTACATTAGACTTTCTAGGGGTGGTGCCAAGATTCCACTAGCTTCCCAGGTATCTCTCTGCACATCAACGTTTGAGAACCTCTTCTAAAATAGTTTTTTAATGTTAAGCCTGCCCATTTAAGTCCCACAGGGCAATTAGCTATCTTCTAACTATCTTCATTTGCATGTGACTTCTAGGGTTTCTATTCATGCATGAATATAACGAGCCAGTAGTCGAGCCATTTCTTGGGTATGGGTATCTGATGCTGGTATATACCATTTCCTATTGCAGAAAAGGCAGATCAAAAAGTACCACCCCTGAGCCAGGCGCGGTGGCACATGCCTGTAATCCCAGTGGCTTGGGAGGCGGAGGCAGGAGGATCGCAAGTTCGAGACCAGAAGCAGTCTGCGTAACTTAGTGAGATCCTGTCTCAAAAAGTAAAAAAAATGGGCTGAGGGTGCAGCTCAGTGGTCCAGCACTTGCAGAGCATGCAAGCACAAGGCCCTGGGTCCAATCCCTAGTACCACACACACACACACACACACACACACACACACACACACACACAAATAGTACCACTCCTGAGGGAGCCTAACTGAGGCAAGACAGGCATATTTGGAGTCATGCACAAATCAGCTACAGCAAAGCTCAGTGTAACATATTGTGTTATTTGGATTTAGCTTGACCTTCTGTCCTGGCCTAGCAAAGAGTGTAGAAGAAGTAAAACAAAACAGGTAGGCTGGATCCAGCTCGTCCCGGAGGGGCTGGAGGTAAATGTTAGGAGCCAGTCTGGAAGTCAGAGAGTAGAACTGTGAGACAAGGCCGGAGTTAGCCACCAGTTGTCCAAACAGAAGACACCAAACACTAAAACATGAGAGTAAGAATCATAAACATGAAGCTTAGACCATAGATCAGGAGCCCGAAGGATATAGCCACAGTAACCAGAGAGTTGAGATCTAATCAGAAACCTGGGCAATCCAGCTTAATTTTGATGGTGGCGTTTGTCTGGCGTGCAGCCAGCTAGCTCAGGCTATGAGTGATGGCTTCAGGACCCCATCTGGTGCCTCAGAGTTGCTTCTCTCAGTTAGAACATCTTACCTTAAGATCCTCATATAATCAGATGCTCCCCAAGCCCCTGATTACCTGCCTTGTGAGGCTCCTTGTCTGTCTGTCTGTACATGGTACCTTAGCAGTCTGATACCTTTGGGAATCAGATGGCTCCTATTCTCCTGTTGTGGTGGTGGTGGTTAGGTGCCATCGAGTCCAGTCCGACTCATAGCGTAGGTGACTGGAATTTTATTATTCTAATCTCAATCTTGGGGAAAAGACATGACAGCCCACTCCCGAAGCCATCCTGAAACAGCCATTGAAAGCCCTATGAGGGTGGCTGTGTCAGACCCAACTCCACAGCACTGAACGAGAACAAGCTCTAATCTATGAGAAAGTTTGCGTGTGTGTGTGTGTGTGTGTGTGTGTCACTAGACACTAGAGATTGAACCCACGACCTCAGTGCGTGCTAAGCAAGCACTCTTCCCAACTGTGCTAAACTCTCAGCCCCAAAAAGAAATGCTTCTAAAATGTATTCTTGGCAGCCTGTTGACAGAGTATAATGAATATCATTTAACCTTTTCTCAGTGATCTGAACCTTGGTTTGAACACGTACTGAACTAAACTTCAATGTACTGATGCCCTCTGGGGTTATAAAAGTATGGAGGCTTTCTTTGTTCTTCACTAAATTTTGCCGGCCATTTTGCCTCCGTTTGACCTTGACACTCAGTGATGTTCTTGGGCCTGTTCGGGGCAGAGAGCCATTTGCCCCCAGGCTAACTAGTCCTGCCGGCTGTGCTGCCCCCCCTGGTACTTTTCCTGTGTCCTTTCTTGCGATCACCTCTGTTCTCTGTGGTCGCCCCTCATTCTTTTCCGCAAGCACCTACCTGCCGCCCCATGGATCCAACCATCTGTCTTCAGTCTTTCGCTCGTGATAGTGTCCTGAGCAGAACTAAAAAGTACCACATGAAATCAGATCCCAAGCGGTATGCGTGAGGCCAAGCAGGCTTGTCCAAAGTGGGAGGCAGAGGCTTGTACTCGCTCTGATAGAGCAAAATGAGGGGGCTGGTGCTTGTCCATCTGCGCTCATCGTGTGCTAGGCTGAGCTGAGCAGGCCAGGGTCAGGGCAGCCTCCAGTCCTAGAGAGAACGAAGCTTCCAGACAGGGCGCTCAGGCCAACCGCAGACTGAGTCTGGGAGTCCGGGTAGGAAGATAGAGTCACAGCCCCACATCCCGGCCAACACTTACGCTGGGACTCAGGAGGCTCCACAGTCACCTACAGCTGCTTCCAGTGCCTGGGTTTCCAGCATGGCTGGCAGCAAGGGATGGCCACACAGGTGTTGGAGCAGGTGGGGTACACCAGTGACGTCGGGATCACCAGATCCCAGGCTGGCTGCAGCCAGTGGTGGGGCTGAGATGAGTGAATTGAGATGAGAATCCCAAAGGCTAAAGTGGGGGCCCTGCCCTGGAGTCTGGCCCTAGCTGGTCCCTCACCTTGGAAGAGAGAGACAGATGTATAAGTATGGTTCAGCGTAGAGTGACTACTGTGGAACCCAGGACTAGGTGTGGGTCAGGAGATGTGACATGCAGATCCAGTCTTAAAAGATAAGTAGGAGTTTCCTGGGTTAACAAAGGAGAAACCAGCCACGCGCAGTGGCGCACACCTTTAATCCCAGGAGGCGGAGGCAGGAGAATCACAAGTTCAAGGCCAAAGGCAGCCTGTGTAACCTATCAAGACCCTGTCTCAAGGAAAAAGTAACAGCTGGGCACGGTGGCCCACGCCTGTCATCCCAGTGGCTGGGGAGGCGGAGGCAGGAGGATCGCAAGTTCGAGACCAGAGGCGGTCTGTGTAATTTATCGAGACCCTGTCTCAAAAAGTAAAAAGCTAGGCTGGAGATGGCAGCTCAGTGGCCCAGCACTTGCACAGCATGCAAGCGTGAGGCCCTGGGTTTGACCCCCAGTACCACAAAAAAAAGAAAAAATTAACAAGGAGCTGAGGCGTGCAACCCAGGGGTAAAGTGCTTCCAGAGTATCCATGACGCCCTGAGTTTAGCCTCCGAGTACCACACCAAAAAAAAAGAAAGAAAAGAAAAAGTATAAACGTCAGCTAAAGGACTCCAAACTATCTTATATGTCTTTTTTTTTTTGAGATTACAGATGTGTTTCAGAATGTTTAGGTTGAATTAAATATGACAACCAGAAGAATGGGTTACCCTCCTATGTTTGTGTGTAAACATACATGGATATATGTTTCAGATTCTCCTCTGTGTGTGTATACATACATGGATATATGTTTCAGACCCTCCTATGTGTGTGTATACATACATGGATATATGTTTCAGATTCTCCTCTGTGTGTGTATACATGTATGGATATATGTTTCAGATCCTCCTCTGTGTGTGTATACATATATGGATATATATTTCAGATTCTCCTATGTGTGTGTATACATGTATGGATATATGTTTCAGATCCTCCTCTGTGTGTGTGTGTACATATATGGATATATGTTTCAGACCGCAGCCGTGGCCCTGTGGCATCCGATCCCGTCAGATCTCGGAAGCTAAGCAGGGTCGGGCCTCGTTAGTCCTTGGATGGGAGACCGCCTGGGAACACCAGGTGCTGTAGGCTTGGGAGAAGGACCTGGCAACCCCCTCCCAAAAATCAATCTGCCATTGAAAATCCTATGAACAGCAGTGAAGCACTGACAATAGTGTTTCCCCTGTTGTATGTAGGGTTGCTATGAGTCAGATACTGACTTGATGGCACCTAACAACAACATATATGTTTCAGCCATATTATAGCTAAAAACAAATTCCTATCTAGCATCTGTAGGTACTCAACAGAACAATTAACAAATCCCTGATTTATACTTTTGTTTATTAATTTTACCCATAAAAAGTGAATTCATTTAACTGATGTTTTATGCCTCATCAGAAACAGCTTCTCTACAAATGCATTGGTTTATCAGCACTGCAATATTTGTAAAATACTAAAGTAGTTCTGGAATAGCACAAACTTGTAGTGCTTAGTAACAGCCTATGATTGGGCCAGGTGCATAGATAAACATTGGGCTTGATAAAGATGCTGGCTGAATAGTTCTGAGATTTGCTGATGGTTCTTGCCTTCTGTGCACATAAAGGAGGAAGGATTTGGTCTCAGGAGGGCACGGCATAGCACTTTCTGTAGAACATGGGATGGTGAGCTCATTCCCTCTGCGTTCTCTAATAAAGCTCCCTAAAGAAGGTAAGAACAGATGCAGGACTTTGATAGAGGACAGTGGCATACGGAGTACGGAGACCAAATGGAAAGCTGACCAGAGAGTACCAGAGCCCAGGGGGTGGAAAACAGAAGCAATCAATAAGAGAAGAGACTTGGAAAATTCACAAAGACAAGAAAACAACACATTCATAAATCCCAGTAGGACAAAGAAGAAATCATAAAGGAGTGGAAGGAGGGAAATTCCTTGAGATGAACAAATGTGAAGACACAACAGAGCTGAAATCCTAGCACTCAGGAGGAGGAGGCAAGGAGGATTGAGAATTCCAGGCCAGATTGAGCTACAGGGAGACCCTGTCTCAAAGTGGTTGAGAAGAAGAAGAAAAAAAAAGAGAGAAGAAGGAGGGGGAGCAGCAGAGGGGAGAAATAAAAGGGCTTGTAAGAGAATACTATGAACGATTGCGTGCCACCAAATTATATGACCTAGATGAAGTGTATAAATTCCTAGAAACACACACACTACCATTACTGACTCAAGGGGAAATACAGAACAAAGTAAGCCTGTAATTTTTAATTTAATTAAAAAACAAAAACTTCCCTCAAAGGAAAGCTCAGGACCATATTGCTTTACTGGTGAATCCTATCAAATGTTTCAAGAAGAACTAACACCAGTCCTCATACTTTTCCAAAATATAGATGAGAGAGCACCCCTAATTTCTTGTACGAAAGCAGTATTAGCCTAATAACAAAGTCTCCCGTGAAGGGAAAGCTACACACCAATGTCCCTTATCAAATATAGATGCAAAAACCTTCAAGAAAATACTGTTAGGTGGTTGTTAGGTGCCGTCCAGCTGGGTCTGACTCATAGTGGCCCTCAGGGTTTTCAATGGCTGATTGTTTGGAATTGCTTTGACAGCGGATTGCCACATCTTTCTCCCATTTTTGCGGCACTGAAGATTGAACCAAGGGCCTCAAAGAACACACTGCAGCATTCTACCAACTGAGCTAAACCCCAGCTCCTCAAGAAAATGTACGAAAACTAAAAGCAGCAGGATATAAAAGAATTATTCGTCATAACCAAGTGAGATTTATCCCAGGAATGCAAGGTTGGTCCAGCATGGGAAAATCAGCCAGGGTTGTTGTTGTTGGGTGCTGTCAAGTCGGATCTGACTCAGCAACCCTAATGTGCAACAAAACGAGAAAAAGGAAATCACCAAAAGGAGATTCCAGGGGCTTTACTCTATTCCCGGGATCAAGGTCGACTGTACTTTGAGAAGGCAGTTCTTTCCTAGTATTTCTGGAGTGCCTTTCAGCCTCGGGGAATCATTTTCTGGCACTATATTTGATAGTGTTTCTCCGCTATTCATAGGATTTTCAATGACTAGTTGTTTTGAGAGTGAGCTGCCAGGTCCTTCTCGGTAGTCTCTCTCAGTCTGGAAGCTCAGCTGAAACCTGTCTACCGTGGGTGGCCCTGCTTGTAATCTGAAATACTGGTGTATGCTATATTAATTGACAGAAATTACACAATCATCTCAGTAGACACAGAAAAAGCATTTGACAAAATCTGACATATTCTTTCATAATAAAGACATTCAACAAACCTGGAACAGAAGGTGACTTCCACAGCCTGGTAGGAAATCTACCGAAAACCCACGGCTAACACTGTACTTGATGGTCAAAGACTGATCATTTCCCCCCCCAAATCAGGAAAAGACAAAGATAGCCACTCTTGCCATTTCTATTCAGCAGTACTAGAGGGTCTGTGGTAGGGTAATTAATCAAGAGGAGAAGACATCTAGATTAAAGAGGAAAAAGTAAAACTGTCTTAGATTATGTAATATTATACGTGCAAACCCTAGAAAACCTGCAAAGAACTATTAGAGCTAATGAATCCAGTAAGATTGCAATATGTAACCTCAGCACGCAAAAATCATTTCTATTTCTGTACACCAGTAATCAAAAGTGAATAATATAAAAATGAAATTAAGAAAACAATCCAAGTGGCAATTGCATCAAAAGGAAATAAAGATTTAGGAATAAATTTAACAAAAGCAACTACATACTGAAAACTACAGAACATCATGGAAAGAAACTAAAAACATATAAATGGAAAGACAGTCTGTATTCATGACATGGAAGACTTAATATTGTTAAGATAGTAATGCTCCCCAAATTGATCTGTAGATTCAATATAATCCCTGTCACAATGCCAGTAGGATTTTTTTTTTCCAGAAATGGATAAACTGATTCTAAAATACACGTGTAAGTGCAAGGGACACAGAGTTGCCAAAACAATCATAAAAAAAAGAAAAAGAAAAAACACTTGGAGGGCTCATACTTCCTGATTTCAAAATCCACTACACGATAACAAGATATCAATACGATATGGTAGTGGCATAAAGATAAACATATGGAATATAATCAAGAAGTCCAGAAATAAACCACATATGCGTAGTTATTGTTTCCTGACGAAAATGCCAAGACCATTTTATGGGGAGAAAATACTTTTCAACAAACGGCACTAGGATCGTTGGATATCCATATGCAAGGAATGAATCTGGACCCTCACGTCACACACACAAATTACATTGAAATGGATTAAAGACTTAAATGTGAACGCTCAAACTGTGAAACTCTCAAAACATAAGTATAAATCTTCGTGACCTTAGACTAGCCAGTAGTTTCCTAGATACGGCATCAAAGGCGTAAGCAACCCCTCAGTTTTTTCTCCATCAAAATTTAAGACACAATGTGTCAAAGAACAATATCAAGAAAGTGAGCAGACAGCCCAGGCTCGGTGGTACACACCTGCAGTCACAGGATGGAAGCTGAGGCAGGAGGGTCTCAAGCCCAGCCTGGGCTACAGAGTGAGTGTGTGACATACCTTTCCTAGCCCTCTGTTTTCTCATCCTCTCCTGTGCCCACCATCCTCTTGTGGAGAGGTGTGCCAGCCACCTGTTGGCCTGCCCACCTCACGCGGGTAGGACTGCCTGGACTGTGACTACCCTCCATCCTCTTCTTCACTGAGCTTCCAGGAGCCCAGCCTGGGCCGCTGCCTGCCCCCAGCACTGACACGTGTGTTGGCATTTTTAGGAAGCATCAGGGGAGCCACGTCCAAGCGAAGAGTCCACGCAAGGGCTGTGAGATCAGGTGTTCGGTGAGGTGGATGACGGTTGCCATCCGTAGTGACTCTTTTTAGCACCACCGTAATGATGTGCATATGCCAGGCAGTAAATAGCGGAGGCCCTCTTATGGCTTCATTAAGTTTTACGTTAGAGGCACAAGAACATACAGAAGGCAGAGACTTTTATAAGCAGGATTCATAGTGATGGGCTGTTAAACTCAGGTTTTATTTTGTTTTGGTTTTGCCAAGATAGTCTGTTTCCATCTTAAGCAAGTCCACTTTCCTCTTCATCACCACCAAGGGCCCAAGGCGAGCCCCAGGGCCATGACTCCCTGTCTGCTTGCCCACCACCCCTTGGCACTTACTTTCATCCTCCCCACCCCAATCCCTACCGTGGCATTCCTGTTGATCCCTTTCCTTAGCTGTAGACCTTATGGGGAAAGTCAACAACTCCCCCACGTGGGGACACAAAGGTCCCCTTCTTAGAGTTATGGCTTGCCACCACCCTGTCTGTCTGCTGGCCTGGAGCCCTGGTGCCCATGAATAATATTCATAGATAGATAGTCTCACATTTTCTTAATCATTTATCCATCCAGTGACACTCAGGTTGTTTCCATATCTTGACTAGTATGAATAACGCTGCAGTGAACATGGGAGTGCAGTTATCTCTTTGGAGTAATTTTCTTTCGTTTTGATACATATCCAGAAGTGGTACAGCTAGATCACATGGTAGTTCTACCTTTAATTTTTCAAGGAACTGCCAGACTGTTTTCCATAGTGACCATACCGATTTATGCTCCCACAGAGTATAAGACTTTCATCTTCATCCCTGACAACTGTTGTCATCTTTGCCTCTTTGATAACAGCCGTCCTAACAGACTGAGGCAGTATCTCATTGTGGGGTTTTGTTTTGTCTGTGGTTTTGGTTTTGGTCTTGGTTTTGGTTTATTTTCCTTTGGGTTTTTTTGTTTGTTGTTGTTTGGTTTGGTTTGGTTTGGTGACATTGTCTCAATATATAACGCAATATATAACGCAATCTGAGATTGAGATTGAGATTGTTGGAGGCAGTCTGGCCTCCAACTCCTGATACTCCTGCCTTAGCTTCCTGAGTACTGGAATTACAGGCATGTGCCACCATGCTTAGCTCATTGTGTTTTTAATTTCCCTAAAAGCCATACTTTTAAAGGACATTTGCAAATCAGATTGTATCTTCTCATTGACGCAAAGTCGATTTTAACATATTATAAAAATTCTGACTCCTTTATGCGGCTCAGAAACCCACCCTAGACAAACAGAGGAAGAGGAAGCTATTCGGATGTGGTCAGCTGTTGGGAGACTTAGCTCCACCCACTTCCCAACAGCACCTCCTGGAAATCCTTCGCGTTCCTCAGATTACGGCCTGAGAAGCATTGCCGCTGGCCCAGGCAATCACTCTGTAATCCTGCGTCCATCCCAGAGTTAGGCACTGAGAAATGAGAGCGAATAAGGTGCAGTTGCCACCATTGACGAGCTGCTGTTCTAGCCAGGGAAGCAGACAGGTCTGCAGTCACATACGAGCAGGTCACTAACCACCGGGCACATAAATGCAATGGGACTGGGTGGCCTGAGCTCTCTGAGGACCATGGTGGCTATCAGTTTAACCATGCACACAAATGAATATTTACAATATAGCACGTAACAGTGTTTGCAGCCATGTAAACTCTACAATAAAAGTGTGGACAAAGTGCTTGGAAAAGAGAGAGAGAACTCGGTGGAGGGAGAGGGCAAGCAGGGAGGCTCTAAGGAGGAAAGGAGGCTGAGGTAGGCACTTGCTGCAAGATACCTGAGGCTGCCTCAAGGGGTTCAGAATGGCTGTGTTGCTTGGAAAAGTATTACGAGAAGACGCAAGGGCCACATCTCAGTGGGTCTTCGTATGCCAGGCATGGAGGCATTAGTGGGTAAAAGAGAGGGAGTCGCTGAAAGAGCTTTAAGCTTAGGATCAGCATAACCAGATTTGTGCATTAAACAAATCACTGTGGCAAGAAATATGGATTAGAAAGGGGGGTTAAGAAGTTAAAGTTGTGATTTAAAAAAAAAAATTGAGGCTTTAAATAGGATAGCTTTAGCCTGTTTGAGTCTGCAGCCATAGCGTCCTGTCGTCCAATACTGTCTTATCTCAGAGCTAAGCAGGGTCAGCCTGGTTAGTCCTTGGGTGGGAGACCACCTGGGAATACCAGGTGCTGCAGGCCAAGGAAAAGGATCTGGCAGCCCACTCCCTAAACAATCAGACATTGAAAATCTATAAATAGCAGAGAAGCTACTGACATAGTGCCAGGCACTGCACAGTGTCAGGGAGTGTTTTGTTCTGTTGTACATAGGGTTGCTATGAGTTGGACCCCACTCGATGGTACCTAACAGCAGCCTGTTTGAAGCATATTTGGGAAATAAGATAAGCTGCATTTGATGAGTAATTGGATATGGAGGAGAGTACAGAGGAAGCGAGTCAGGCCTTGGGCGATTAGGCCCCCAGAATGTTTCCCAGTGGCCCTTTGCTTTCCAACAGTATCCATTTTACAGACAGGGAAACTGAGTGACGGAGTAGGGCTCCTTCCCTGTACTATGATTGACTTGATGGAAGCAAAAGGTGACAGCTGAGCATTTTGGCATCAAAGGAAAAGTGGGGTTTTTTTAAGCTATAAAAGAAAACAACTTAGTCTGGTTTTGCTGTCTATACAAATGACTTTGGGACTGGGATTTAGCATAGTTGGTAGACCACTTGTTCTGTGCACTCAGAGGCCCTGAGTTCAATCCCCAGCACCACAAAAAATGGGAAAAGGACATGGCCGCCCACTCCTGAAACAATCCCAAAACAATCAGCCATTGAAAACCCTGTGAATAGCACAGAAGCACTGACCTAGTGCCAGGCATGGCACAATGTTGGGGAGTGTTACATTCTTTTGTACATAGGGTCACTATGAGTCAGTACCAACTCCACGGCACCTAACAATAACGATAGACTCTAAGTCTTTAAGAATTATTGTAATTGAGGCTGGAGATGTAGCTCAGAGGTAGAGCTCTTGCTTAGCATGCTGGATCCAATCCCTAGCACCACAAAGCAAACAAACAATTTATCCAGTTAACTTTTATTCTGCATACTCTGTTTAAGTTGGCAGGAAGAACTTTTAAGAAATACTTCTACTAAATAGAAATAGAACTACTAGAAAGAACTTTAAAGAAATATTATTGTCAGGTGCCATCTAGTCGGGTCCAACTCATAGTGGCCGTATGTACTTATTCATAGTGGTTTTGATGGCTGATTTTTTCAGGATTGTTTCAGGAGTGGGCTGCTAGGTCCTTCTCCCACTTTTTGCAGTGCTGGAGATCAAACCCAGGGCCTCAGAGAGCACAGAGCATCACTCTACCAACTGAGCTAAGCCCCAAACCCCCTTTTAAGAAATAGTTCTACTAAAGTACAAAAGATTTGGCTCTTCAGCATCTGGTATCTTAAAAAGAAATCATTTAGACAAAATTAGTCATTCATGGACAAGTAGCTGAGAAGGTGCTGGGCTATGAAAATAACAAATGCTGGGGGCTCAGGAGATGGAAATGGGCAAGAGTGATGGCCTGATGACGCTATATATTCTCGAATGTAATCCACACTCTTTCAAGAGTTTTGGAGGGCTACAAAATCAGACACAGATTAGAATTGTGTGCTGATTGGGTTCATGGTTGACAGCTCTCTTGCTTGAATCCCATCCTCACACAATTCTAATCCACATCTGACTTTGTAGTCCTCTAAAACTGCTGAAAGGATGCAGATTAGTTTCAAGAATATATGGGATCTCCCTCCCTGGAATTCAACACGTGCAAAAAGTGGTATGAACCAACTCCAGAGGGAATAATATCCTGTTGTCTTTGCTGGCTTCTGAAGTTATCAAGAAGCTAGAGGGCCGTCCCCCACTTCTCCAGCTCCCAGCATCCAAAGGGTGGCCTGCTCCTGTCTTAGCACATAACTATAGGTGTCTTAAAGGGAGAGCAGAACTGCAGGCCTGAGGCCCCCAACAGCCCATGCCGGCCCAGAAACTCATCCCACCATGGCTGGCACCAGAACCCCTCCTAGAAAAAGGTTGTCGTGGGGCTTTGTGGTGTTTGCAATTGTCGGAGTTACTGATGGAGGCATCAGAAGCTTCCTAAATTAATACAAGCGTTACTGGAGCTTTAGGACAAAACCCCAGCTCCAGCAGTCTCAACAGACTAGGCTTGGCCACCTGTCTCAAATACACCAAGTAAAGAGACAAGTAACGATGTTGGTGTTGGGCGCCCTGGATTCGGTGTCCGGCTCATAACAACCCTGTATACAACAGGCAAAACACTATTGTCAGTGCTTCTCTGCTATTCGTAGGGTTTTCAGTGGCTGATTGATTTTTGGGAGTGGGCTGCGGCGTCCTTCTCCCAAGCCTACAGCACCTGTATTCCCAGGCGGTCTCCCATCCAAGCACTGACCAGGCCCCACCCTGCTCAGCTTCCGAGATCTGACGGGATCGGACGCCACAGTGGTACAGCTGCAGGCAAGTAAGGATGAGAGGCAGGAAAAGGAGATGTAATCGGTGTGCGCATTGGGAAGAGGAACAGGTACGGGGACCTAGTGACCCCAAGTCCATCTTCAGGTACCAACATGAGCCGTAGGTTGAAGTAGAGGAAGAACTAGAGCAGGGGCAGAGGGCCTGCGTAATTAAGTGGTCTCGGTCAGCTCTGGCTCTGCACGGGTCCCAGGAAGTGGTCATCACCGCCATCACTTGAGAGGAGCAGCCTGGTTCCCACAAGATGGGTTACTCCTGCTCCAGGCTGCAGCCTCATCACCACAGATAACTGTCCTCCTTTCGGGAGCGGTCCGTCCTTCCAGGCTCACCCTGCTTGAGGATAATGCCTGTCCTCTGTCAAAGAGGTGTTTATTAAACAGTCTTGTTCTTTCTGAATCCAAGGTGACTCTAGGAGAAAATGACTCGTGCAGAAGCCTTAAGTAAGAGGCAAAATAGAGCCAGAGGGGGACAAATGGAGTTCGGCCAGTGACCAGTGACCTCCTCCACCTTGAGTTACCTTGTGGCCCAAGAGAAGGCTCAGTGCTTTTTAGCAAGAGCAGTTTCCAAGTGCCGGTTACCCAAGTAGTTACACACAGTGGTCCTGCCCTCCAGCACTGCTGCCGGCTAGACCTGTGTCTCGTGGTGTGGGGAATAAATACCAGTAATTGGAAGCCTGAAAACTGATATTCCTCTTTTATGTAAACCAATCTTCAGAAATCTAATACCTCCTTTGAAAAGTCCAGTGTGCTTAAATTAATGCATTTTGGGTGGTTTCAAAATTGAAAATAGGTCAGCATTAAGGCCAAGATTCCTTTAGTAATTACTTTTTTCTATTGGTAATAACTGTTTCCTTAGAAATGACATTAACATTTTACCAAAACACAGCAGTAATCCAAAAGCTAATGTTCTGTTCATTTATAATTATATTTAATTCATATTTATGAGTTGTTGCGAGGGAGGAGTAGGAAAGAAATGATTATACAAAAATGTTGCAGAAGAAACAATTTAAAAGAAAATTCTTCCTAATAGTATGGAAGATATAATGAAGTCACTTAAAAGAGAGAAAAATAATTTTAATGCACGGTTATATAAAATCAGATTTTATTAGCTTCTGCCGAAAAATCTGTGTTTTTATTATTTCCTCATGGCACTGAGTGAATTCAGTAAATAGACCTTCTCCAGTTATTCTTCTTTTTCCACTAACCAAAATATTAACCTAAGCATCTCCGTGATTTTGATTTCAGTAAGTCAGGTTTGTGGCGACTTTTTAACCGGGAAAAACTCAGCACCTTTAGACAGCCACTAGACAAGTAGCTTTGTGTTGTTTCCTCTGAGTTGTCCATAAAGCCTGATGTATTATTAATGAACTCATGTCTTGCAGTAGAGGCCTGTGAATAGCGTCGTGTGAATGGGCAGTTGCCTGGTGGGGCCAGTTTTGGCTGCTGCCATTTAACATGTGTTGCTCTATTGTGAAGTCTTTCCCAGCCGTAGGACGGTGCTCATTTAATCCACCATGATGGGACCCACACACCCTGAGCCCAAGCTGGACGCCAGGGTCAGCCACGCAGCCGCTCGGGCTGGGGCACCGCTCTGCCTCACTGCCCAGTCGCTGCCATCATTCCGCCTGCCGTTCATTGTCCCTAAACCAGGGACAACACGCGTGTGAGCAGTGAAATGTCCTCCAAAGAGATTCCGGGCTGGCTGGCTGGGGTGTCGCCTCCACTCCAGCGTGGAGGCAGCGTTCCAGGGTGTGGAAGCTCCTTCCTTCTTCCTGGAAATGGAAGCGTGGGGCCCACGAGATCCCTGACGCTCCGAGGTCCAGAGCAGCAGATGGCGTTATGATTCCCAAATCCTGATGAACATTGCGACTGAACTTGTTCGTTTCACAGTGTGTAGTTCTCGGTTTTTCATTTCCTCTCCCTTCCTCCTCGTGTCTGCCCCTCTCTTTGTTCCTCTCGTGTTAACTAATTGTAAACTGATGCAGTATCTCCTTCAGCAAGCTTTAAATTGCCTTCTCTCTGTTAGTTATTATAGGGAACTAGGTATAACACCATTTCACATGTATTCCTAAGCCTTTGAATTGCAGCTGAGGTAGCCTTTGGATTTGTTTAAAAATGTGTCACATACCACCAGCACTCACACATGACACACTCACTGGAAGTTTGTTTTGTGTTTGTTTCACCTTCTCCAGAGCTTGCAGTGCAGGTGGCAAATGGCAGCAATTATTTTAACTAACAGTTGAGTGAACATTCAGGAGAGCGTGCAGTGTAGCGATGTGGACTTGGAGTTTGCAGTGAGTTCTCAGAGTCTGACTTGATGGGGTGATGGCTTGTTGGTTTTTCAGGACACGGACCTGCCGGGCTCTTGCACTCGAGCCTCGTGTGGACGTGGATCAGGTGTGACTCCTAATCTAGGCAGAGAGGAGTTATTCCTTTTGTTTAGGAACCCACCGAGGGTTATTTTTCTCCCCTAAATTTTCCCTTTTGTTTTTGCTTAATATAGCTTACTATCTACCTTTAATCCAGGACTACTTTTAATCAGCACTTCTGCGCACAGAACCTCCTGGAATGCCGGTGTGTATATTTACATTATAATTTAGGTCCTGGATCAAACATGTGTAGCCGGCCTTTTCCTGAGGAAAAGAGATTGACCTTACCAGTGTATGAAATTCAGACACGATATAGGGACAAGGTAAAACCACAGGTAGGAGTTGCTGAATAATTACCTCTAGACCCGCCTGAGCAGGAGACTTCCCACGAGGGTGAGCGCATTTAATGGTTCCTAAAACTCAATCTTGTGGATGTCAGTGGTCATGCTTGATTATTTGCAGTACTGTTTTATGAAAAAGCAGTAGAAATGCATTGGGAAGCTACAGAGAAAGAGGACAGCAACAGATTTTACTTCTGTAAATGAAATCCCTTTGGCGTGAGACAATATGTTTTTTTGCTGCTCTGCCTAAGCCACTGAAAAAGGAGGAGTATGTGTATGTCCGTGGGTGCTTACACATGCTGTTCACATAGGCACCTCTAAATAATGCTGCGCACTGTAGTTTATGACCAACAAGGGACCTGAAATGAAAGAGAAAAAAATGTTCATTGGCTTCAGAAAGAAAGAAATCGCAAATACAGTTTAAAAGATGAATCCATTTGCCATTTCTCCACTGCCTGTTTTCAAGGAATTTTACAAAACACCAAAATCTTTACCATATGCTTAGAAAACCTCTAAGTAAATGTAAATCTTTTAAGTGACAACAAAATAAGTAGACTAAATAAGGGTTTGTCACGATATTAATGGCAAAGATGCACGTCTCCTCTTTTATCCTAATACTGCAAAACTTCCAAAATGCATTTAGGGGGAAAAGAAAATAAGAAAAACATCTATGATCTCAAATCTCAATTACTAGAGACAGATTCCTTTAGACTCGCTCATTTGTATTTTGTGGGTGTTTCTCATAAGCCATCTGGTAGTGATGTTCACTTGGCTAACAGCAGCTGGTTCTCCTCTATCGAAGGGTTTATGTGTCGGCTAGGTGTTCCTGTGGCAAAAATTCAGGCCTTTAGCCCCTGCTTCCAGGCCCATCTGAGACGAGTTAAATGAGCTGCTACTGCCAGCCTAGACCCGGTGGGCAGGACTTCACACCAAAACACCCACACGCGTAATCTGTCGCGTCTGGCCACCCAGAGCACGGGGCAAGCCAGTGTGGAAATTGAATCATCTTTCACTTTCCCTGCTCAGGGCTTGACGCGGAGCGGGACGAGCAGCCGACACTCCCCAGTCTCCTGCCGAGCGGTCGGGCCCTCCTCTCCACTGCCTTCCTAAGAGCAAGGCCTCCCTGCTGCCCCGGCGCTGCTCCTCACAGCACCGCCAGCGTTAGGCCAGTTCCGTCTGCACTGATGGCGCTACCATGAAAAATAAGGAACAGGACAAAAAACGCAAACTTCCACAGAACCCCTCTGAACTGTGCCGCCCTGGCAGTGTGAACCGCCCTGCCCTCATGCCCTTTGTCTTAAGGGAGAGCGGAACACGGGTGCCCTTCCTTCTCGCTCCCCCTTTTCACTTGTAAAATTAGTATGTCTGACAGGCCTCCGGCCACCTGTAAACCATACCGAGGACAATGACCTCTGCCAGCGCTTGAAGAGATGAAGGTTTTCTATCAAAGCCCCCGACCTCTTCTCCCTTTTGAAAATGAGGGATCTTTGAAACCAAACGTCACCCCTTTTCCTCAAGCACAGACTTGAACTAAGACTGTCTCCTCTACCAAACTCTGCCTCCCTGACTACTGGGGGGGAAGGGCAGCAGGTAGCTGAATGTCTGGGTGCCAGACATCTCATGAAATAAAACAGCACACTTAAAGCCATGGAGTGACCTCATTTTTAAATAAACTCCATGTGTTTCACAGGCATTGATTGAATTTGTACCGGTCTGCTGTGAGCAACAAGCCGTGTGGTTATGATTCACTCACATCTTACGGAGGGCTGACTCCCCCTCTCACTAGCTAGGAGCATCCAGCCCTCCGTTTCCTGCCTTTCCTCCTCTGATACGATGGGACTGCTCTCTCTTTCCTGGTCGCAGTGCCTGAGCCCAGAAGCACACATCTATGAACCTTGAGGACCTTTGAGGTACTAGAACTTTGTTAGCCTCCTAGACCCTACCACTGTATTACACCTTGGACAGATTGGCTTTGGTTTATAGATCAGCTTCTGTACACACATTTGAAGGCAAGAGTCCAATTGAGGAGTTTGTTTGTTTGTTTTCATCTTCTGTTATTTGGATTTTTTTTTAAGTAGGTTCCTCCCAGGAGAGCATGGATTTGTCCTGTGGATTCTGCCACTTGTCTCACAAAGATGCTACTTTAAGACAGTGAGGGAGCCAGGTGCGGTGGCGCACGCCTGTAATCCCAGCAGCTCAGGAGGCAGAGGCAGGAGGATCACAAGTTCAAGACCAGAGGCAGTCTGTGTAATTTAGCGAGACCCTGTCTCAAAAAGTGAAAAAATGGGCTGAGGGCGCAGCTCAGTGGTCCAGCACTTGCAAAGCACACAAGTGCAAAGCTCTGGGTTCAACCTCCAGTTGAACAACACAACACAAAACACAAAACACAAAAACAACAACAACAACAACAAAAAAGGACAGTGAGAGATCAAAGTAAATCTAGGGTCTGACAGACACACTGCTGTTCTGCCTGACATTCCACCCCTGGAATTACAAATGACCTTTGATCTCAGCACCAGATAGAAGTAGAGTGATCTGAGATTGGTGTGCCAGTTAGTAGGAACCACAGTGCTTAGCAGCAGAAATTACTGGTCCAGGGGAGCACCAGACTTGGATTGCAAGACTGACTTTTAAAATGCGGCTCTCTGCTGTTAACCACCTGTTGGCTTGACACCTTGACAGCAATAAGTCTAGACATGGGCTGTTTGTAAAAAGTTAGGTTTTGCCATGTTTTACTTAACTTGCCTGGCTGCTTTAATCTAACAGCACAAGTGGCCTTAGATTCCATGCAGCCAACTCCCAGAGACTTCTGAGTTGTCCTCTGTCTTTCTTATGTTCTGCTGCCAACACATGTGCAGTACTGGTTAGAAGGAATGTCTAATTTTCCCAAGAAGAGAATAGGACACAGACTGTAACATTCAAGACCCTCACACCCCATGTGCTCTTCCAGCGTGAAGAGGAAAGGTGGTAGGAGGGTGGAGAAAGTACTTCACCTTCCACACTCTTGTACATTTGATATCCCAAATGCTTGGGGCCACAAACATTTTTAGATTTCAGTGTTTTAAAGATCTTGGAGTATTTGCGTAGTTTTCTAGTTGAGTGCCTGCAGCCATAGCCCTATGGCATCTGATCCTGTCAGATCTCCGAAGCTAAACAGGGTCAGGCCTCATTAGTCCTTGGATGGGAAACCGCCTGGGTACACCAGGTGCTGTAGGCTTGGGAGACAGACCTGGCAACCTACTCCAAAAAATCAATCTGCCATTGAAAACCTTACGAATAGCAGAGAAGCACTGACAGTAGTGCTTTGTCTGTTCTACGTAGGGTCGCTGTGAGTCGGACACTGATGTGATGGCACCTAACAACAACAACCAGTTGAGCAGCCATAATCCAAAAAAGATCTGAAATCTGAAATGCTCCAAAATACAAAACTTTGTTCTCTACCAGTCCCTTCTGTGGATGCATAGGTACCCAGCGGTCTAAACAAACCCTCAGTGTTCCCCGGGACAGCCTGAGCACCCAGCCTTCATACTATCACTTGGCCATTCCCCTGTCTTAAGGACTGCTCCTTAGGGGTGCACATCACATCTCTGCACAATACATAAACTATATGAGGATATGGATTAAATACCAGCCATCCAACAATGCCAGGCTCATTGTCTTTGACATGGTAGGTCAGTGTCAGTGCTTCTCTGCTATTCGTAAGGTCAAGAAAATTGTTGAATGAAGGAGCAAGTAACTAATGTGTCATTTTTTTCTAATGTATCATTTTTACACAGCATTTTGTGTTTACGCCTGTCAGTATCTGAATTACCCGCTACATCGTTATCAGGTTCCGTTGTCATCAAAGACACAACTGAAATCCTCAAAAGTATTTTTTTAAGCAAAGGCACCTTAACTTTTTTCCAGTGGTGTACTTAAGCCAGGCTTCTCTCTTATACAAAGCAGAATTCTGCTAAGAATTTGGGCCACATATGACTTTTAAGAAGTAGCCCCTTTTATCTTTTCAAACTGTCCCTTTAATTTCATGTACAGTTGTAGGAAAGACTGTGGAGAGATCTTGTATTCCGGTCACCCACTTTCCCCCAGTGGTAACATCTTATACAGTAACCATCACAACCGGGAAACTAACATTGATACAAAACACAAATCACTGGCCTTGTTGAGAGTGTACCAATGTCACGTGCACTTGTTTGTGGGGCAGCAGGATGCTGATAATAAACGTTAACGGTGTGGGTCCTTTTAAAGCCAAGCCAAGAAACACCATGGTTTCAAAAAAGAATATCTCTTTAGAATAATGATCTCCCTCTTAAGTAATTTCTGCGCGTGAGCCCAGTGGCAGCTTTGCTTGGGATTGAACCTCCTCCTGCCTCCTTCACCTCTGACTACGCAGGTGCGGTGCACGCGTGCGCGCTCGCATGCGTACACACACAATTTTCTGCTGCTTGCTTTTTTTAATGCCTGAGTACCTTGCTGACAAGTGCTAATAACAAAATGCCCAGAAGAGTCCAGTTGAAGTTAGCATACATTAAACATTCTGAATTTGTCCTTTTGCTCATAGACGTGCGTAATTAATAATTAAACAGTTTCGGTTGTAATGGGTTGACCTTACTGAACTGTTCATTATTCACAAGGCAAAGGCATTGCTCAAACTTTTTTCCTGTTGTCCTTCGCCGTTCTCTCATGCAGCATGCTTGTGTGGCAGTTGTTCAGCAAAGGGGCTGACCAAGTAATTACCAGAACCTCTGAGACTTCCAGACTGTCCTCCTTGATAACTAGAATTGCTTACCGAAACGCTTTATGGCAGCTATTTTTATATAACACCCGCCTGCTCGATAACAGGATCCAGCTTGTGCCCCTTAGCAGGGCTCTAAAGTTGATTTGGGAGCAGAGTCTCAGGTTAAAGCTTTTGGTTAAGGTTATGTCCACTGTTTCACTCCATACCTCTGTGCTGAGAAGTTCAACAGATAAGCATCAAAAAAAAAAAAAAAAAAAATCCTAAGGTGAAGTGTGGCACCCAGGGTCTTAGAGAGAATGACTTTTGTTCATTTAGAATTGGTTTCAGCCAGGACTGAGAGGTATTCGAGTAACTGCTTCTTCAGTTGCATCTGTTTTTGAAATGCATTTCTCTATCTTGCCCGAACCCATATTTCACGGAGGACATTTTTGATAATTAGCAGCGACTACTCTTCTGGATTCTCGGAATCCCTTGAGCTGGTTCTCAGTCCTCCTGTGACTCCACAGGGACTGGATGCTTTCCCTTCCTGTCAGCCAGGGGGAAGCTGGAGCCCAAATAACAAAACAGACAGGCTCTCGGAGGTCTTTCCCATCCTCATCTACACTAATGCTTAATTTTCTTTTCTTTGAAAAGGAAAAGATGCGTTGAAACCGCTCAGCACAGTGAAGGTTCCCAGGGGCATTCATCTGCTCTCCTTCCGTGTGTTGACACCCTACTTTAGTGGAGTTGGGACCGCTTGGAGACCACCTTTGCCCAGTGTCCACCTGTCATTCCCTCCATTCCCCCACTGGTCAGTCTCTTGCACCTCAGAACATTCTTCCTTAAGGCAGGCAGGACACGCGGATTTTAAAAAGAAAAGAAATGTCTGGCTGGCGTTATGCACGTGAGGTCAGAATTCCCCCTGCATCTTTGATGAGCGCCTCTTTCCAGGCACCACTGAGATGAGAGTCTGCCCTCTGTGGTTCTGCGAGGTTGACTTGGGCTGGCGTTTTCAGAAGTGAAATAAATTATTCATGAGTACCACCCAGTGTTCCTTAGTTTTACAATAGGAGGAACTTAACAGGCTCCAATATCAGGTCTTAAATAAAATTAACTACCCATGCAAGATGTCACATTTCCTTATTTCCTTTCTCATCCAAGTTAAAATGATATCTTCATCAAGTTGCCTGGCCTATAATTCATTCATTGACTCTTGGTATCATACTTGAAATGAGGCCCCATTAGCATCGTGTTTTAGAACAGATCTTTGTCGAAAACCAGTCTGGAATTTTAACCATTCTGGTTAAATATCCAGCCACATTAAGACATGAGGCTTTTCTTTTCCTAAATATTGCATTTTAAAGCAACTCTTCCATAGGCACGTCCAGTCCTGCACTCTGAAAAAAAGAAAGAAAAGGAGTGGGGGATCCGTAAAGGAATGATTTAGAGAAGTCTCCTAGCTTGATCAGAGTGCATAATTTTTGCACCTCTGACTTTGAACCTTCTTTTTACTAATGGTTTGTGAGATGGTGAAATATCATTTCTTGAACTGAGTCTTGCAGAATCTCACAGGCTTGGTTATGATATATACGGCTTTCCAGAAACAGGCCAGGTCTGAAACTGATAACATGTTTTATTCTTGCTCTTCAAACCAATGGGACTTCTGTGACCGTTTTATAGTACCTTTACGGCAGACGCCACGTTCCTGTGTGCCTTGTTTCTTCTGAGTACCCTGCTTCGCCCCCACCCGTGTCCTCTCTGTGTAACGCCTGCATGTAACCCTTTGAACCTGGCAAGATATTATTTCCCGCTCGTTTTCCTTTGTCTTCCCTTCCTCCTGGAAGCCTTTCTCAACTGGTGAGAATTTTAAGTTCAGAATTGCTAACCATCCTCTCCTCTGGATGAATAGATTCAAAGAGGGCGGATATGCAAAAACCAAGAACTGTTTTGTTCATATTCCTTTTCTTTTAATCTCTCCAGGATTCTTTTCTCTTTTTCTGTTTTTGGCCGCTTTGACCCCCTCAGTTCCTTTGGACTTAATTGTATTTTCCGGCAGTTTCCAATTGTTTGAATCGGAAACAAAGCCTTAATAAGAGTTCTAGTTAATTTTCTGTCTTGTAATTACCGATCTCATTTTTCTGATAATTGGCCACAGCAATTATATGTATATTTACTAATCACATAGGAGGCTGCGCAATTGTATCTGTCTGCCACCATCGATAATGACACGCATACTGCAGAGGTGCTTTTATCATCATCTTTTTTCCACCACATCAAAGCTATTTCCTCTCGTTCTCAATAATGAATACATGCATGCATTTGACACAGTTGTGTGCTAGAGAAATTGTTTGGCTCCCACCAAATGCCGCATGCTCTGAGTTTCTAGCCTGCAGCGCTGGAAGGTTGTATGTAATGATATATTGCTCATCCAAATGGCCAAAGCACTCCAAAGCACAGTGAGATTAAAATAAGTCATTCCTTTGTTAATTTAAATAGGTGCATGTATCATACTTTGCAGGGCACTCTGTGTGGGGATGTCAGGGAGGAGAAAGCCGCCAAAAGGTATTTTTAATAGCAAATGAGAATAGATGAGAATGGAGTCGTTTGCAGCTGCCTACTTTATGTGGCTCTCTCGTCCCAACTGTAGGTCTAATGAGATGGCTGTTGAAGTACTCTGCAGTGTAATTTCATGACATCCTGAGCTGTTACACCATAAACACAGCGGCGCTCTCTGCCATTCTTGGAAAAACTCCTAAATTCTTAAAGCCTGCCTTTGCCAGTGGTGATGGCGTTTGCTCCCCGTGTTACACGGTCGCCGTTTGCGGCTGCTCAGTCCCCTGTTCTTTTGATGGACTCCCTCCTCCGCCCAGTTCTGTTTGGTTGCGAAAGCAGGAGTTTTGCACTGCATCCTTAATCTGCTAGTTTTCTCATATGACGAGCCGACCTAGACTGGCAAAATAAGCTAAAATCCCTTGTCAGGAAACAACATTCCCTATAAACACCTTTCTATTGAAGGAGAGGGGGAAAAAAAGGACTGTAACTGTTAAGAACAAACAGTTAAGAGCAGTGGAATATACAAATAAATGTAAATAAACAGCAAAGTGTAAATAAATAGCAAACCCAGCAAAAGAAACAAAGGTCAGCGCAAGAATAATTTCACAGCTCTTTGTTAATTACAAGACCATTTGTGTGTTACTTAAATAATCATTAATTTCTCATTTACACTTTCTCTACCTTCCCTCCTACCCCGTGGCCATCATTGTCCCCTCTTCACCTCCCCTCCCTCTTCGCTCTCGCGTTTCTCACCATCGTAAAGCATGTGCGGCTTGAAATCTGGCATGCTTACCCACACGCGTGAGAGAGGACATAGCCAGACTTTTTAATTGGATGAGGCCTTATGTCATTGTATTCTCCCTTACTCTGCTCCTGGGGCTGGGGAGCGGGGCGACAGGAAGAAGGGGAGGGCGTGGTGGTGACTTTTGGTGACTTGTTTTTCCTCCATCCCAGGATTCGCCCGTCCTTCCGGTTGGAGAGTTCTCCGAGCCGTTTGTACATTTCATCACTCAGTGGTGAGCCGCTTTGCAAACATGCCATGCCCTTGATGTAAATGACACATGCCATTAACTCTGCGGCTCCGGGAGACCTTACGGCTCTCCCTGCTTCCTTTTGGAGATGGGAGGGACTCTGGGGCCTTGGGCAGATGGGTAGCAAAGCTGAAGACTTGTTTAAATTATGTAAACGTTATTTACACAAAGGATCATAAACGCACTTCAGAGGCTCCTCCTGTGTTAATAAACTACCGGGAGTCTCAGGCAACAATGTTGCCACCCTATTTTATTATTTTTTTCCTAAGAAATACGCAATTTTATAGCCCCTATTGAACAGACATGTGAAGCTTATTTTTATTAATGGAACCTCAAGTTACCCATAAAACTGCCTGTCACTTAGTGAAAGCAGCGTAGTTTATTAATTCATTGGATTTCTAGTAAATAACTTTTATCTTTGGTTGTATTTTAAACACAAAACTGGGGTCCTGTTTCACTGGATTTTGATATTGGAAAAACTATGGAAGCACAGCTCTGTTAGCCCCACTTCAACCCATCATGGACTGACGGGAACCCCAGAATTGATAGCGAAGGAGCCTTGGGGCCTCCAGGCAACCCCTTGTCGCTTTATACCTGAGGATACGGGCACTTTGCCACCCGGGCTTCCCCTTCCCGTCTCCCTCCCCGAAGAACGCATCTTTCTTTCATCAGCCTTTTTGCCATCACTGCCTCTTCCTCAGTCCTAAGGGACTCCCATGGCCTTGGGAGGCCAGTAGCTCCACTGCCCCATCCCTCACCCCATCGTGAGGGCTTATGCAGGAGAGAGGAGGACATTGGGGAGCCCCAGAGCAGGAGCCAGAACCCACCAGGCTGGCTGGAACTCCCCCATAACCATTTTGCCCCCTGTCCTTCCTTCACCACAGTCGTCCTTTCCTCAGCCCTTCAGAATCAGTCCTGGTGCAAAACCCACAGCAGACCGTGCGCGAAGCAGCGCTGCGTCCCTGGGTGGAGCAGTGGGGAGTCCTTGCTCAACCAGGACGCCTGTGCACTGTCCCCTCCCCCCATGATTCATCTGATGATTACACCAAAGCGAAACCAAGAAATATTCCTTAATATAAACGTCAAGCTTTATCACCTTTTTGACTAAGTGTAATATGTTACCTCTTAATAAAAATGTCTAATACAGTTTATATGCCACAGGAAAAAATGTGGGGAAGAAAATCCGCCCCCCATTTAAAAAATTTTAACATTGTTCCTACTTATTTAAAATACTTACTTAATACTATGTAGCTTTTGGAGACTATTTTTACTCTGAAAACATTTGTTTCCAAAGCCTGCTATGTTTGGGGAAAAAAAATACATGTTCATTAGACACTTGGAATCCTGAACTGCTTTGAAGCTCATTAATGTGACAGCCATTATCCAGAAACATATATTAATCCCTGTTAATTTCCTTTAAATGGAATCCCTAACAACGCTCAGAAACACATCATGACAACGCCCCACTTTGCAATGCCAAAATTGGAGAACAAACTGTACAATTCCTATGCTGCCTGGAGCCCCTGTTCCGCAGACAGAGCACTGCGTTTATGACATCCACGTAGCTCTCCGCATGGTCCGAGGCCAACCTCGGAGTGAGGCTGGTCTGGGCAGCCAGGGAGAAAAGTGCACAAGGCTTAGCATAGCGTCCTCCTATCCAAAAAATGAATCAGCTGTTGTATAAAAGTTTATGGAGATAGAGGGAAGGATAACCTGTGTTGAAATTTCCACAGATGTCAGGCCGAAGCAGAAGTGATAGTGGGTAATAGCCTTGTTTTCCCAAGAGATACAGCTACTTTGGAGTGTCAGATTAGGACAGTTACCAACTCCACCGGCAAGACAGCTTGATTTACTTGCTAATGGCTGCAGCATTTGAGAGGTGCCCATGGTTGTTTATAGGGAAGATAAATGTTCTCGATGTCATTAATGGTTCATAATTTCAGTTCTCGTTTACCAAATGATCACTAAATCTCCCTCTTTAAAAAAAAATACTTCCAGCAAATGCGAAGATTATATGAAAGGGTTTTTTGTTTGTTTGTTTAAGGGTGCCTTATATAAAGAAAAGGCACCTATGTTCGAAGCAGCAGTCTCTTTTCATGACTTCCTCCCAGAGACGCTGAATTTAGAACAAGTAGGGCCATCAAGCAGACAGCTGTCCATGGTCCCCTCAGTACCATTTGTTGGTGCTTCCTCACGTACCTAAGTACATGCCACAGCTACTAATTATACCTACCGCGTAGGAGACAAGAAATATTTTGCATGTGGAATGTGATTCTTTAAGCAGCCTAAACAAACTTAGCTGTCCCACAGCTATTGAATGACTTAGCAGTTTCCATTGAATCCCAAATAAGTACAAGTCAAGATAATACGTAAGAACTTGTTTATGATTTTGTAGCATTATCTAGGTTCCTGAAGTATGTGGTGCTTGTCATTGGGAGTCATAGTGAAGAAATGAGATGTTTTTCTCATTTGACTTGACAGTCACATTCCTTCTATTATCGTATCCCACTTACCAAAAAAGAAGTGTATTGTTCCCTGAATTTGAGATTAAAATAAATTCGTAACTGAGTCAGAAAGAGTATTACTGCATTTTCCACATCAATTTCAAAAGTAGAATTAGAATAAATTTAAACTCAATATATAGCAAAAATAACGGGAAAAAAAATCTCTGTGTTTCTTCTTACTCATAAGGTCCCCAGCAGTCTGTTTAATTAAAGACCAAAATCACAAAAGGAGAATAGACGTTAATAGTTTGGCCAAAATTTGAACTGATGAGTTTTGAAAGCATCCAAATTTGAGGGGAAACAGTAGTAGAAATTAACAGCAGATAATTTCCAAATGATGTGGATTATATGAGGGTCTTTTTTCCCCCTCTCTACTGCAGCATGGGAAAACAGCCAAAAGAAAGGCCAGCACCGGAGGAATTGATGGTGAGTAATGTTTTTCAGTTACATTAGAATTCTTCAGTTACATGTTCGTGGTTAGCATTCTGTTAAAGAAACCAGCGTGAAATTCCGTGGATTCTGGAAAGTCAACACTGCTTACCTCATTCTGGTAGGTGTTTGTGAAGGTCATACCCGCAGATGGTAGTTTTCACTTTTTAAAAACTCGCCACTACTTTGAAACGTAACGCGGAGCGCTCTCCTTTGGCCTCACTGGGGTAACACATTTAATGTACGTTACTCTGCATCCTCAGTTGCTGTTACCGCCCATCAGAAGATGTTGTTGTTGTTAGGTGCTGTCGAGTCGGTATCCGACTCATAGCGACCCTCATAGGGTTTTCAATGGCTGACTGTTTCGGGATTGCCTTGGGAGTGGATTGCCAGGTCCTTCTCCCATTTTTGCGGTGCTGGGAACTGAACTCGGCACCTCAGAGACTACGGTGCAGCGCTTTACCAACTGAGCTAAATCCCAGCCCCCATCAGAAGATAGAGGCCAGGTAACCGAGGTAAAGTCAGTGTGTTAAGGTTTTAGTGCAGCCTTACGGGAAGTTCTGGAATGTGGCGTGGAGTCCTCTTGGATTCAGGTTGGATGAAATTAGGCTGGCTGCAAAAGATCAAGCTAATGTAAATCTTTCGCCTTCCCTCAAGAAGAGACATCATGAGGCTGCTAGTGCTGTGTTCTCAGCTCCAAGGCTGCTTGCTTTGATTGCAAGTGACGGTTTTTACTCAAGCAGGGAGAAGAGCAGAGACGCTCCCTAACAATTCCCAAATGGTCATTTATTTAGTGCAGATTGTTGATTTGACAACGTACAAGCTGTTAGAATGGCGTGAGGATGGAGCATTAGTAAATAATAATTATAGTCTCCTCTCACCCATGTTCTGCATGCCTCTCCCTATCTTTAGATAACTGCAGCCGGAGCACATCCCAGCTGATTTTCTTCCACCTCTTTGAGCAGGACACATTTTACAGATTTGGGTCAGAGGTTTTCTTCTTTTGTATTCCGTCCTAATAAACGAATCACCCCAACTTCTGTAGAATACGGATTACTTCCCCAGACACAGAACAACTTCCCTTTCGTATCATGAGTGCTTTCCAAGTAGTTAACTTTTACCAGTGTCACCAGTGGAGCAGAAGCTCAGTTTTCTGGGTCTTTGCGAGTTAGTTTACCCCTAAAGCCTCTGCAGTTTATAACAGTGCAGGTCTGGTGTCTAGAATAAGCGTGTGAGATTGGGGGCGGGGGGGGCATTGTTTGGTTTGGTTTGGTTTTTTTGGTCTCTTTGACGGTTGGGAAATTCTTGCCATTCGTCACATTTGAGAAAACTTGGAACAGATTCTAGAGACAGAAACCCATTTACCTTGTGCATTATTGTGCTGTGGCTGGATAGCGCAGCCATTTAAACAAAGGAATAGGGTTTCATAAACACGTACCTGTTTGTGAACGCATGTTTCTATGCCGCGGCGAGTTAGCCACTTACGAATGAAGCAGCTGCAGATCGTACATGCACCCATGAATGTATGCAGATGTGTGTATGGTAAGGAACACCTCTCTGGGGTGGCAAGTCTTTAGATAAAGCCAAGGCGGGAGAGAATACTTCCAAGGCCTCGGAAGCCCGTGGGTGTGGACGGACCTGTGCATGCACAGCTGTGTGAGTGGGGAGGCAGGGATGCGTACTTAGATACATCGCTACATACCCTGGTGTGTGCTGCCCCACGTTTTTAACTAATAAACATCAATAAATCAGTACAACACAATGAAAACGTAGTCACCGGAAGCACCATTCTGTAGTTAATGTCATCTCTAGCACTACTCACTGTTCGATTTTGAATTTATTCCCAGAGGTATAGCGAGAGGGAGGCACCTTTCTTTTGGTGAGGACTCAGTAGAAGAGCAGGAAACCAGCTGGGTGCCACTTTGGTCAAGGTGATTGATCTCTGCCTGCCTTTGGCCAAAAGATGGGACCCAAGAAGGGATGGGAAAGAAAGCAGATTGTCCCCAGTCTTGAACCTGAGTCATGTCGTTGGGTCCCAGTCTTGAGGAAACAGCTTCTTCATTCCTTCCAGCATATTAATGGCTTTAATTTTAACTTCTCCCTCTCTGCCTGCCACCCATTTGATGGTGCTCCCATCTGGAAGCCGAGAGCCTCCCCTGGAATGCGTGAACCGCAGAGCCCATTTGTCACTGTGGGTGGGGGCCTGTGTGCCTTTTGCGGAAAGAGCAGTTTATCTCCCAAGCAAGGTAACTCCAGCCAGCAGGGTTTCAGTGTGGGCTGCACAGCCTGGGCCTCGTCAGCCAGGAGGCCTGCAGGATTGTCAAGAGTTCCCTGTGTGTTTGCACTTA
>VMDO01006489.1:0-99950 GCA_007922755.1 Pedetes capensis
GATCTGTCCTAGAAGAGGTACAACCAGAGTGCTCCTTGGAAGCAAAAATGGCCAAACTGCATCTTACATATTTCGGACATGTAGTCAGGAGAGAACAATCCCTGGAGAAGGACATCATGTTTGGAAGAGTGGCAGGTCAACGGAAAAGAGGAAAACCCTCCACCAGATGGATTAACACAGTGTCTGCAACAATGGGCTTGGACATAAATAAGATGGTTTGCCTGGCACAGAATCGGCAAGTGTTTCGATCTGCTGTACATAGGGTCGCTATGAGTCAGACTCGACGGCACCTAACAACAACAACAACAACATCACCATGTTAAGCTGCGTGAAAAACTTAGAATAGCGTCCACCTTACCCCGGGCCCAATTACCAAAGGTTTGCTCTGAATATTAGGACCTGAATTTGTTTTTGTTTTTGTTTGTTGTTTTATTCATTTGTTTGTTTTGTGGTACTGAGGGTTGAACCCAGGGCCTCCTGCTTGCATGCTCTGCAAGTGCTGGACCACTGAGCTGCACCCCCAGCCCATTTTTTTACTTTTTGAAGACAGGGTCTCACTAAGTTATGCAGACTGCCTCTGGTCTCGAACTTGGGATCCTCCTGCCTCTGCCTCCCGAGCCACTAGGATTATAGGCATGCACCACCGCGCCCAGCCTGAATTTGTTTTTAAGACTGCTCTACTTTTGCCACAAGGATGTAGAGAAGGATTGGTGTGGGCCTGGACTGGTCTGCCCCCTCAGTCCTGTTGCTGTCTCACACTCGGTTCCTGATCTTTGGGTCCTCCTCAGTTCTCTCAGCGGAGGCCTCAGGAACCTGTCTGCCTGGCTTGTCACCACAGCCTGGGTCCAGACACAGGAGACAGTCGACTCTCCCCTCCATACGCATGGTCCCTAATCCCCCAAAAAACAATTTCCATGGAGGCTTAGGAAGGGTCAGGACTTGTTCGCTGCCACCAAGGCAACCTGGAGCAGTCCCAGGCCTGCCTGACTTCAGAGTCCACTTCTCCACCCCGATGCAGACCCAGAGGCTGGCTGGGCCCATCTATGATGGCTGGCCCTGGGCACATCCGGGCTCATCTGAACTCAGGCCCAGCTTCCGGGACCTTGGCCCGAAATCCGGGTCTGTCAGGCCAGGGAAGGTCAGGAAGCTCCCTGTGTGAAAGTTACCATTGGCAGCTCTGGGGAGAGGGGAAGGTGATGGGGAGGGACCGTGGGGCAAAAACGCTGAACTGTGGCTCCAGGTCACAAATCTGCAGGCTCACGGGGGCTCCCTGGGACAGCACCCGAGGGGACAGCCGGGCACTGGCCTGTAGGCACCAGTGTCCACCAGCTTGAAAACTCCCTCTTCTCTCCCTCATCCTGTGGAGTGAAAATCGTCGATAGAGATGGATAGCGAGAGGTCTCTGAGCTCCTGACAGCGGCTAAAGGGACACGCTCAGGACCTGGGGAATCAGAGGACCACGCACCAGCCCAGAGACTCAAAGGAATGAGCAAGACCTCACTGCTTTCTGAGCCTCAGTGTCTTCATCAGGAAAGCGGAACTAACATGTCTGTCTGGTCTGGGAGGGTTGAGGGGAGGATGAGTAACAAGTGAGAGCACCCACCTAAGTAAGGAGTCCATGGGCTCCCTGCTTCCTTCTCTCTCCCACCAGGATTTTCTGCCTTACTACAGCCCAGAAACAATGGAGCCGCCTGACTATGGCTGAAACCAGGGCAATAGGCGCCCCAGGGAGGAGTTCTTGAGCAGCCATACTGTGACCTGGATTTCTAGACGTTCTGGCTGGCGATTGGAAGATGGCGGGTTGGAGGCAACCAGCACTTCCTGCCGCTCCACAAGCTTGCCACAAAACACCAGGAAGACTGATGGAACTGAAGCTCATCCGAGTGAGCAAAATAAGCCAGACTCGGGAGAACAAGTATCCCAAGTCTCTGAAATGTAGACTCTGAATTTAAAAAGAGAAAAAGAGGTGAAAGGAGAGGACTATCAGGGAAAATGAGAGAGGGTCATGACCAGGAGAATGTGATCAGAGTAAGTTCTGTGTACATATGAAAATGTCACAGTGACACCCAGGATTTTGTACAATTAATATACACTAATTTTTAAAAGCCTGCAGCCATAGCCCTGTGGCAACCAATCCTGTCAGATCTCAGAAGCTAAGCAGGGTTGGGCCTGATTAGTCCTTGGATGGGAGACCACCTGGGAACACCAGGTGCTGTAGACTTGGGAGAAGGACCTGGCAACCCACTCATAAAAATCAATCTGCCATTGAAAACCCTATAAACAGCAGAGAAGTACTGACAATAGTGTTTCGCCTATTGTATGCAGGGTCACTATGAGTTGGATGCTGACTCAATGGCATCTAACAACAATAACAAGTTTTAAAAGCCTGCAGCCATAGCACTGTGGCATCTGATTCTATCAGATCTCAGAAGCTAAGCAGAGTCAGGCCTGGTTAGTACTTGGATGGGAGACCACCTGGGAACACCAGGTGCTGTAGGCTTGGGAGACAGACCAAGCAGCCCACTCCCAAAAATCAATCTGCCATTGAAAACTCTATGAATAGCAGAGAAGAACTGATAATAGCATTTCATCTGTTGTACGTAGGGTCGCTATGAGTCGGATGCTGCCTTGACAGCACCTAACAACAACAACAATTTTTAAAAAGAAAGTAATCCATTGGAACCACTGGGAGCATATTAGTATTGCAGCCATGTAGAAACCTAAAGAAATAGGTCACATTTCATCTGTTCTCATTTAATTAAGTATCTTTGGACACACTCACCCTTAGGATTTTTTTTTTCTTTCTGAGTGGTTCATTTGCTGACTTCTTTGCGTCAGAGATTCTCTTTCCATGTCCTTCCTCAAATCCCATCATCCACCCCCGCCCTGCCTGGTGCCTTGATTGGCCCTCAGAGAGAGGCAGAGAAAGGGTTCTTTGCCCCATTTTGCAGATGGGAAAACTGAGATGCAAAAGAGACAGAAACAGATGTAGTTGAGGTCCCACAAGGAGTAAACAGTCAGGGTTTGGATGTACAAGTTATGACTCTCAGTTGAAATGCTGGGCAAGTTTTTATAAGAAGATACACATTCCAAATTTAATGAAAAGCACGAATCTTGGATTGAGTCATTAGATACATCAGCAGGTGACAGCCCTGTGGCCAGTATGATTCAAATGTTTCACATTGCAAGATGCGCAGATGACTACCATTAATACCAATGTGTGTGTTCTTGAAAACCACTAAGTGCAGATTTTAAATGTTCCTCTAGAAAACATGGTAAGTATGTGAGGCAATGCATATGTCAATGGCTTCATTCAGCTATTCTACAATGTATATATTTTTCAAAACTTCATGTTGTACCCCATAAATATATATACAATTTTATTTCTCAATTGAAATAGATTAATAACCAACTATTTAAAAATAATCACCAAAGATGATGTGCAATTTGACTCTAGCAGTCATAGCTTTCACTAGAAGACGGCCATGGTGGGCTGTTTCTCCAGTGTTGTGTTCATTTTTTAAATCTTCTCAAACAATATGTGTTTGAAAGGTCATTTTAAACCATGATACTTTATGAAGTGGAAAAATGTAAGTTGTAACAGATCAGCACACATAGCATCATGCTATTTGTATTTCATTATAAGGACATGATTCTGTGTGAGTGCTTGTGGGAATGTTAAGACAATAAATGCACATGTTAGGTTGACACTTATTAGCAGTAGGACAAGGAATGAGAAGAACAGAGAAAGGGTTAAAGAGTTTTACTTTTCATTTACATACATCTGAAGTGGGGCTTCCCCTGAGGTTTTAACACCTGAAAAGTCTTTATACAGAGAAGCGAGAAGTCTCCCAGGAGTGTCTCGGATCATCATTCCTGATACCAAATAGGATCCAAGTAAAGTCGGATGCTGCCTCGATGGCACCTAACAACAACAAGTTTTAAAAGCCTGCAGCTGTAGCACTGTGGCGTCTGATCCCATCAGATCTCAGAAGCTAAGCAGAGTCAGGCCTGATTAGTCCTTGGATGGGAGACCACCTGGGAACACCAGGTGCTGTAGGCTTGGGAGACGGACCCAGCAGCCCACTCCCAAAAATCAATCTGCCATTGAAAACCCTATGAATAGCAGAGAAGCACTGACAATAGCGTTTCTCCTGTCAGTGGTGTCCGAAAGATGGCGACCAATTCTTTGTCATTGCAGGTGGGCTCTATGCCTGCCCACCTTCAGAGCAGGCAACTTGTCTGCTTGGAAAGTTAAATATGGCAGAGGTGGTGCTGAGCTGGTTCCCAAGCCTAGGGACTGACAGCTTCCACTCCTTCTCCATTGGGCCACATGTCCCCAGAGTCCAGACCTGCCACGTCACAAGTCCAAGTAGGGAGAGACCCTGGCCTCCACTTGGTCAGGCACCATGGTCCTTCCAGACCTGCCCATCAGCAGCTGGGCACCACTGAGTGACCCCATTAATACCACGTGTTGTTGTTGTTTTTGTTGTTAGGTGCTGTCGAGTCATGTCCAACTCATAGCAACACTTATAGGGTTTTCAATGGCTGGTTGTTTCGGGATTGCCTCGGGAGTGGGGTGCCATGGCCTTCTCCCATTTTTGCAGAGCTGGGAATGGAACTTGGAATGTCAGAGATGGCAGAGCGGTGCTCTACCAGCTGAGCTAAATCCCAGCCCTAATACCACATAAAGAAAAACAATTACCTGATGAGCCCTGACCACATTCCTGACCCACTGGATCAAGAGACAAAATACTTACAGTTTTGTTGTTGTTATTGTTAGGTGCCGTCGAGTCGGTATCCGACTCATAGCGACCCTCTGTACAACATGGGAAACACTATTGTCAGTGCTTCTCTGCTGCTCATAGGGTTTTCAATGGCAGATTGATTTTGGGGAGGGGGTTGCCTGGTCCTTCTCCCAAGCCTACAGCTTCTGGTGTTCCCAGGCGGTCTCCCATCTAGGTACTAACCAGGCCCGACCCTGCTTAGCTTCCAAGATCTGACAGGATCAGATGCCACAGGGCTACCACTGCAGGCTACTTACAGTTTAATAATAACTAAATTTGGAGGTATTTTGTTAGGCATCAGTAAATATCTGGAAAGTAGAATCCAAGGAGAGGGGAAAGAGGGATGAGAATAGACTTGAATCTCACTCCTTGCCTTCAAGGGGCTTACATATTTGGTTGGGAAGGATGGACACTGCTGAGGGCACAGATTATGTCCTTGCTAGATGGTAAACATTCAAGCTGAGCACAGTGGCCCATGCCCATAATCTTAGCAACTCAGGAGTCAGAGGCAGGAGGATTGCAGGTTTGAGTCAAGAAGCAGTTTGCAAAACTTAGTGAGACCCTGTCTCAAGATTTAAAAAAGTGAAAACTGGGCCGGAGGTGCAGCTCAGTGGTGCAGCACTTGCAAAGGATATGTGAGGCCCTGGACTCAACTCATAAGTACTGCGAAAGAAAGAAAGAAAGAGAGAGAGAGAGAAAGAGAGAGAGAGAGAGAGAGAAGGGAGGGAGGGAGGGAGGGGAAGGGAGAAGGAGAGGGAAGGGGAAGGGAAGGGAAGGGAGAGAAAAGAAAGAAAAGAGGGAGGGAGAGAGGGAGGGAGGAAGGAAAGGAGGGTGGGAAAGAAAGAAAGAAAGAGAGAGGGAGGGAGGGAAGAAAAAAGAAAGAAAATAGGGAGGGAAAGAGGGAGGGAGGAAGGAAAGGAGGGAGGGAAGAGAAAAAGAAAGAGAAAGAGAGAGAGAGAAAAAAGAGAGGGAGGGAGGGAGGGAGGGAGGGAGGGGAAGGGAAGGGAAGAAAAGAAAAGAAAGGGAGAGAGAAAGAAGGGAGGGAGGAAAGGAAGCAAGGAAGGAAGGAAGGGAGGGAGAGAGAGAGAGAGAGGGGTAGGTAGGTATTGTAAACATTCAAGAACAGAGACCACGGCCTGCGTTGCCCTCTGCACATCTCAAGTGCCTGGATGTGTTCCTGCCATGCAGCAAATGCTCAGTATTCATCAGTGGAACATTCAAATGAAACCCAGCCCGCCTGGCTCTGTTGTCCTTGGGGCCCAGCTGCACCCCAGTTCCCTTCTGCCTCCCACAGGGACGTCTGAACCAAATTGGATTAGAGAGTAGAGACTCAAAGGACACCAAAATACTTCCACAGGAATAAGCACTGAAGAAAGACATTCTTCCATTCAGATTGCCACTTTGAGTGTTAACAGTTTTACTGAGGTATAATTTACACAACATAAAACTCACTCGTTTTAAATAGAGCATTTAACGATTTTTGGGCGACAGAGCTCTGCAGCCAGCCCCACCATCTAATCACTGATCATCTAAAGGCACGCAGAGTTGGCTGGCTGTGGAGGAGGCAGCTGATGTCAAGGTCACTGAGGAATGACCTTTTGGGAGGGAGTTTAGTCATTAGTATTAAAGCTTCGTAGTGACTCATAGCGACCCTATGTACAACAGGAGAAACACTATTGTCAGTGCTTCTCTGCTGTTCATAGGGTTTTCAATGGTGGATTGATTTTGTGGAGTGGGTTGCCGGGTCCTTCTCCAACTCGACAGCACCTAACAACAACAACAACAATGAAAGCTTACCATCACCCCTAGGAAAATGATAACTTTTCAAAATTGTAAGTCCTACTGAAATAAAGTTACACGCACTAGGCTGTCCCTCTTCAAATTTGTTATCCCTGATGATGGAAAAGATTCTAAATCTTGCCAACCTCAGTTATTTGCCAGGTAATGACACTTCCTCCTCACAAAATACTATGACTAATAGCAATGCCTGCAGCCATAGCCCTGTGGCATCCGATCCTGTCAGATCTCAGAAGCTAAGCAGGGTCGGGCCTGGTTAGTACTTGGATGGGAGACCACCTGGGAGCACCAGGTGCTGTAGGCTTGGGAGAAGAACCCGGCAATCCCCTCCCCAAAAACAGCCAGCCATTGAAAACCCTATGAATAGCAGAGAAGCACTGACAACAGTGTTTCGCCTGTTGTACGCAGGGTCGCTATGAGTCAGATACTGACTCGACAGCACCTAACAACAACAATCATTGTGCTATCTACATCTATGTAAATATTTCTAGTATATACAGTGGAGAATAAGGCGTTAAAATATACAGATGAACCCCAGTGCATCACAGTTTGACTTTGGATTTTTCAACTTCATGCTGGTGCAAAAGTGATGCCCGCATGGTAGAGACTGTGCTAGGAATGTTGGGTTTGGATCTTTTCCCAGGCTGGTGATACGCAGGACAATCCTCTCTGGATACTGGGCAGTGGTCACTACCGGGCAATCCTGAATCACACGGAGAAATACCCAACACTCTACAGTGTGCCGTGTGGCTAAGTTAGGACACACTGCAGGTTACATGGAGTCAAGGTATTTTTGAATTAAGATATTTTCAATTGTAATGTGTTTGTTGGGACAAAGTCTCATCATGTTGTTGTTAGGTGCCATGGAGTCAGTATCCGACTCATAGTGACCCTATGTACAACAGGTGAAACACTATTGTCAGTGCTTCTCTGCTGTTCATAGGGTTTTCAATGGCTGGCTGTTTTTTGGGAGGGGGTTGCCGGGTCCTTCTCCCAAGCCTACAGCACCTGATGTCCCCAGGCGGTCTCCCATCCAAGTACTAACCAGGCTCGACCCTGCTTAGCTTCTGAGATCTGACGGGATCAGATGCCACAGGGCTATGGCTGCAGGCAGTCTCATCATAAGTAGAGAAATACCTATGGTGTGAAAAGGGAAACAGAATATAGAATTCCACCAAACGTACTAGAAGACAACACTCAAAAATGAAAATAGCTAGTGGAGGCAGTGGGATTTTGATGATGCAGCTTACTCTTCATTTCCACTCGTTCATTCAGTCAGCTGCTACTTGAGTCCACCCCAAGTCCACACCAGAGGCAGCTATAGCCACCCAGGGTACTGGTTTCCTTGGGCCACACCCCAGATATTCACCCCTCCTCATCCTTCCCTGTCCATGCACGATCCCTTCCCAGGTACCTTGGGGGATCGATGAACATTCCATATTCTGCAGCACAGAGAGAGCTGGGAAACACAGCTGGCCAGAGAAATGAAAAGAAAAATGTCCAGAGAAAATGAAAAGAAAGACTGGGCACTGCACAAAGACTGGGAAGTGGACGCACCCTCCGACACCTGGTATCACCCGGGGGTCCTGTGATTGTTAGCCACTGTGCTCAGCTTCAATGCAAGTTTGGACAAATGGCTTGGGGTTGTTTTGAGCCATGGTAATTTGGGCTTTGCCAGTTCATAGGTCCCTTCTATTGTCAAGGAAGTGACAAGCCAGCCTAGATTGCAGTCCACTGGCATCTACCACATAGTCCCCGGCCTGGGCGTGGGGGAGGAGGCGAGATCATGTTCTGTGTTCAGAAGAGAAGATAACCTTCCACACGTGCGGCTCCCCATTCGATGCCTGACAGACTGCCCGAGCCTCAGACATCACGAAGGCCGCCAAAGGCAAGACTCAGCCGTCAGATTCCACAGCAGAGACAAAGACCAGGGAAAGCCCTGGCCACGGTCCTCAAACAGGCAGCTGAAAAAGACAGCACCCTCCCCGCCCAGCCACGATCTCAGGAACATGCAGCCTTGTACAACGCCATCCCCAGAGATCTGCTTTGTACCCAGTGTTGGACAAGGAAGATGACAACTCAGAAAGGAAATCCCTGCTGTTTAGAAGGCGGGGGTTGTGCACACAACTCCTGGCTCCCCTTCAGTTTCCCATGATCCACTTGATTTTTTGGAAAGTATATATGAAGACCTAACCCATTCTCCAGGCTCCTAATGGGTTTAAAGACGCATTGTTGTTGTTAGGTGCTGTTGAGTCGTGTGGGACTCATAGCAACCCTCATAGGGTTTTCAATGGCTAATTGTTTTGGGATTGCCTTGGGAGTGGATTGTCACGCCCTTCTCCCATTTTTGCAGTGCTAGGAATCGAACCCAGGACCTCGGAGACTGCAGAGCGGTGCTCTACCAACTGAGCTCCATCCCAGCCCCTTTCTGCTCGCTCTTCTGTTTCACGGTACCCCCGCAACGCCTGTCTCTTCTCATTTCTTCTTTCCCTGGGCAGCTGTTAGGAATGCTGCACACACCAGGTCCTGGGGACCCAGATGAGCAAGATGCCATCCAGGGGGTGACCTGAGGGCTGAGGAGGTCCTCACAGGGAAGAGGAATTCCCTTCCTCTGGGTATTGCAAGAACGAGTGAGGGTTAGAGAGGAGATGGAAGGGCAGGCGAGAGCTCGTCCTGGATTCATGGGCTCTCCCCACTGGCCTACATGAGCACTGGAGCCAAGTCCTGCCACCATCAGCCTGTGCACAAGCCCAAATGTGGGCTCTCAGAAGCTAAGCAGGGTAGGGCCTGGGTAATTTTTGAATGGGAGACCATCTAGGAATATTGGGTGCTGTAGGCTTGGGAGAAGGACCCAGCAGCCCACTCCCCCAAAACAGTCATTGAAAACCCTATGAATAGCAGAAAAGCACTGACATCGTGCTGGGCATGGCACAGAAACAGGGAGGGTTTCCTTCTGTTGTACATTGGGTCGCTATGAGTCAGACTCAACTCCATGGCATCTAACAACAACAACTCCTTGACACATCTTCCCTCTCCTGGCCTGACGCTCCTTGTTGCTCAGTCTTAAGACCAGACTCTCAGGACTCCATTCAGGGCTCTAAACCTGCAAGGGTAGAGAGGCACAAGGGAGCCGTGGGAAAAGCCCAGGAGAAAGAACAAACAGCCATTCCCAGGGGACAGGGGCCCGTGGTCAAAGCCTTACAGGAGTCAGGGCTCATGGCTGCACTCAGAGGGCTGGCGCTGGCAGGAGGGGGCAGCTTCGCTGGGGCCACTCTGAGTCTGAGGGGCCTTGGCCAGCAAGCCGTGTGAGCCACGAACCAGCTGGAGCTGGAAGATGGTCCCAAGGCTCGCAGGGAATCTGAGGCAGGAGGGACTCAGGGACAGGGGAATGGCCAGGACTTAGGGGACCTTGCGGTCACCTCAGGAAGAAACAGAGCTGACCGCTGAGGCCCTGACTTAGAGTGGACCCCTCAAGGGGGTGCTACCTGTCAGGAGAAGCAAATGCCGTTCCCAGGAAGCGGCAGGCATCAGGTAAATGACTGGTGGCAGCCTGAGTCCCACAGGCAGGGGGTGCCAGGGGGCTATGCCTCCCTAGGGAGGCCGTCCTGGAGGGAGGGAGAGTGGGTGTTGGGACCCAACGCTCAGCTACTGCTGCCCGCAAGGCCCCAGCCCCAGGAGCTCTCTAAGTCATCTGGATTCTCCCTGGCCAGGGGCTCCACCAGACAAGGCCACCCAGCAAGCGTTCTCTGCCCCTGTCCTGGCACGGGCTGTTGTCCCCTTCTCCCGGCCTCTCTTTCCTGCCCATAGCTGCTTTCCCCTCTCTACCCCCACCTCCTCCATCCGCACCTTCTCCTCCACACTTGGCCACCAGAACTGTGTTCCCAGCTGTGGCCTTGCTCTCTCTCCCTGGCATCTCCCATCGTCCACCCAGCCCGTGCTGGCTGGCCCAGGGCTCTCCTCCTCCTCCCACCACGCTGGCCCCAACCCTGGGAACAAAGAGCCAGGTAGACTAGGACCCTCCCCTTCATAAATCCCAGCACCGGAGAGCTAACGCGAAGCATTTCAAGCCTGCAAAGGATGACGCGCTTGCTTCTGTGTCCCGCGAAGGCTCAGCCCATTATATTTAATGGACTTCGGTACTGTAGTACATAAAGGCTATTATTAAAATGAAACATTGTTACCGTTAAGTATCCATCCTTGGTGCTTTCCTCTTTAGAGCCATCTGAAGCGATTGGTATCGGGATTCCTCATGAGGTTTTTTTCACATCATCTATTGACTTCTCAGAGGGAGTTGTTTTAAAGGTTTTATTGACCTCATCTGTTCCCTGGTCTGGAAAGGTGCACAGGGCCATGGCCTCAGCTGGGGGGCGGGGAAAGTCAGACATGGCAGAGGCCCCTCCCTCTGCTGTCCCTGTAGCCTGTTTCTGCAATCAGAGCAGCTTGGAACCGAACACCACACTGTACCTACCTTCCTTGCAGGCTTGTTGTTGTTAGGTGCCATCAAGTCAAATCCAACTCATAGCAACCCTATGTACAGCAGATCGAAACACTTCATGATTCTATGCCAGGCACACGATCTTATTTATATCTAAACCCATTGTTGCAGACACTATGTCAATCCATCTGGTGGAGGGTTTTCCTTTTTATCGTTGACCTGCCACTCTCCCAAACATGATGTCTTTCTCCAGGGATTGATCTCTGCTGACTACATGTCCGAAATATGTAAGACATAGTTTAGCCATTCTTGCTTCCACGGAGCACTCTGGTTGCACTTCTAGGACAGATCTGTTGGTTCTTTTGGCAGTCCATGGTATATTCAATAGACATCTCCTGCACCACAATTCAAAAGCATCAATTCTTCTCCTGTCTCCCTTATGCAATGGGCTGGGATTTAGCCCAATTGGTAGAGCACTGCACTGCCGTCTCTGAGGTCCCGAGTTCAATTCCCAGCACCGCAAAAATGGGAGAAAGGCCTGGCAATCCACTCCCAAGGCAATACCGGAACAGTCAGCCATTGAAAACCCTATGACAGTCACTATGAGTCAGATACCGAATTGAGAGCACCTAACAACAACAACTCCCTTATTCAATGTCCAGCAGAAGCCATTCATTCCTGGGATTGTTCTCTGGAGTGTGAGTGAGAACAGCTGTCATCCTCTGCTCTCTGTCTTTCCATGTGGGCTCCATGTGCAAGGAACACATAGGCACACCCAGGCCAGTGGGGTGCAGCCCATTCCACGGGAGCTGGAGCCAGGGCGCACCTACCACCCACAGACAGACAGTGCCCCATGTGACTCCATGTCTCTGGCCCACTTCTCAGGCAGGCATGGGCAGAGTTCTTCCCATGTGCTCTGGTCATGGAGAGGCACCTTGCACAGGCCACCCTGGCCCCACAAAGGGCCACACATCGGGCTAGCTCACATCGGATCTCACACAGCCTCGGTTTCCTCCTCGCAGATGAGGGGTTTGATACATCATCTCGGGGGACTTTTCTGGCCCAGACACACAAGGTAAATGCTATGGAAAAAAAAAGTTCTCTCCTCTGGCACCAGGACTATGCTTTGTCAAAACTCAGGGGGCCAAGTTCTCAGAGAGAAATTGCAAATTTCTACTAAAGCAGTAATTGTCAATGACTATTATATTAGAATAACATTGACTAGGCTTTGTATTAGAGAAATTTAAAGAATAGAACACAAATGATCTATATTACCAACACTCAGATACCCCCTGTGATGTATAGATAGACAGATGGATGGACGGTTGGATGGATGGGAAATATAGTGCACATATCTTAAAATACCCAAATAGTCCAGAAAGGAACTAAATAAGCTGCAAAAATCTCTCCACCACCCCCCCAAATCTGACTTCTCATGTCTTCCTAAAACTCCACTTTGCTAACAGTTCCATGTGTATCTCACCAAGAAAACAAATTTCTTTACACTGATACCAGCATCTCCACTAACATATGCTTACTCAAACGGGAAACATAATATATTTGGCTTGCTGCAAAATTTTTCGAACATGCAGAAAATAATATAACAGGCATCCATGTATGTACTATCCAGATTTAGGATATCCTTGATTTATTTGCTTCCAATCCAAGAAGAAAGGAAAGAAAGAAAGAATAGACAGAAGAAGGAAGGAAAGAGGAAGGAAGGAAGGGAGGGAGGGAAGGCGGGAAGGAAAGGAGGGAAGGAAGGACAGAAAGAAGGAAGGAAGGGAAAAGTTTACATTAGAGATACAAATAAAGTCCCCAAGTTTTATCTCATCCCTCCCCAAAAGTATTCTTTATCCTGAAATTTGGGTGTGTAGAATTCTCATGTGCAGTTTTTGTTATTATACCACATTATTCGATATCTGGGGCTGGGATTTAGCTCCACTGGTAGATCACTGCTCTGCACTTTCTGAGATCCCAGGTTCAATTCCCAGCACTGCAGAAATGGGAGAAGGACGTGGCAATCCACTCCCAAGGCAATCCCAAGACAATCAGCAATTGAAAACTCTGTGAGGGTCGCCATGAGTCGGACACAACTGGATGGCACTTAACAACAACAACAACATTCTAGATCTATAAACAATATATTGTCATTTGTGTTTTAAATATTGCATAGATAGAATGCTACCATTTCTCATTTTTGCTTCTCCTTCATACCCTGGAGGAGAGTTATGACAGTATGTTTCTTCCGACAATGGTGGGCACATTATTTTGCAGATCTCATCTTTTAGGACCACTTCAAGTCAAGTGAGGATCCAGACCTGGACTGGGATTTTTCACATCACAACTGAAATGGTTGACCCCAGCTGTCACCCTGGCATACGGATGGATGGATAAGAGATGGGTGGGTGGACACATGAGTGTACAGGGGCATGGTAAGCAAGTGAGTACATGAGAAAACATGGCGCCCATGGGCTCTCGAGGATAGAAACTCAGCCTTATGGGCTCCTTCCCTGCAGTCGTGTGGAAGGCTACCTGAGGAAGCTTCTCTTCCCTCCATGAGGTCAGCCCCTCATCATTCCTGATGAATGAAATTTGGAAGTTTGATTTTTTTTCCCTAGAGGAGCATCCAGGCTCCAAAAGTCTTAGGGCAGCCACGGAATGATGCACTTCCTCTGGCTTCCTTGTGGTCGGGGAAGGTGAGACCCACGGAGCCCTCCTTGGGCAAGTCCAGCTAGAAACTGGAATATAATAGGGAGCCCTTCAGAAGAAGAAATACAGCAGGCACAGAAAGAGAACCTTTCCAGCATCATCCTCCAACTCTAAACTGATGTTGCGAAGTATTATTTTGTCAGCTAAATGTAGTTATAGGAAAAGTTTTGATTTCCCAATCCTTCCTTCTTGCTTTTCGTGGTCCCTCCCCAGCTGATGGCGCTGGGATTAAGCTCAGTTGGTAGAACACCAGTCTGCAGTCTCTGAGGTCCTGAGTTCAATTCCTAGCACTGTGAAAATGGGAGGATGTGACAATCCATTCCCGAGGCAATCCTGAGACGATTCGCCATTGAAAACCCTATGAGGGTCACTATGAGTCAGACACAACTTGACAGCATCTAACAACAACAACCCTGGCTGAACTCCTGGCTTTCCACAGCAACCATCATTCTGAGTGAGGCTGGGTAGGGCAACCAGATAGACACCCCCATTCTCGCCTCTCCGTAAGGCAATGCATCTGAGCAAAATCAGTCCGGCAAAGCCTGGCCACAGGGGCGTCAGAATTCTACCGCCACATGTGCTTGAGGGATTTGGCCACAGCAAATTTCCAGATGACAGAGCTTCAGGAGAGCTCCAAACACATGAAAGCACAGCCCTGACTTGTGTTATTTGGACCTGTTTCCATTGCAAGTAGAAGAATCTCAACTCAACTTCAGGAAAAAGAAGTCAGTTGGTTCACAGGATAAAAGTACCCAGGCTTCAGGGGACCCAACAGCTCAGAAATGACCCAGGGCCTTTCTGGCCACCACTTGCTCTTCCCTGCTGTTCTTCTCATGCCAGCCTATTCTTCTTCCTAGAAAGACAGCCAGTGGCAGAGTCCAGCCCCAGCCCTAGAGGTTCCATTCCATGGGGAAGAGGTTCCACTGCAAAGGGCCTGTGGTAGACTGTGGTCCTCGGGGCACAACCCCAAGGCTGTCACTACATCTAGGAAGTCAAGACATATTCATTAGCCCTAAAAGCACCAAGTTCAGGCCGGGCATGATGGCGCACGCCTGTAATCCCAGCGGCTTGGGAGGCGGAGCCAGGAGGATCACAAGTTCAAGCCCAGAGGAAGTCTGTGTAACTTAGCGAGACCCTGTCTCAAAAAGTAAAGAAAAAAAAAAAGGGCTGGGGGTGCAGCTTAGTGGTCCAGTACTTGCAAAGCATGCAAGCGTGAGGCCCTGGGTTCAACTCCTAGTACAAAAAAAAAAAAAAAAAAGACCAAGTTCCAAGCTTGCAGGCAGATGAGGGTGGAAGCCTGGGTTTGTCGGGTTCAGAAATCCCATGCCAAATGGACATGATATTTTCCAAAAGGCAGAGGACAGAAAATGTACTGGGCTGCCCAATCCCACAGCTCCTAGGAGGCACTATACCAGTGCCAGCCAGCTGAACCTGGGGCAGCAGGATGTCCACCACAGCAGGGAGAAGCATTTTGGCATGAACAGCATTCAGAAATGCAGGGCCACGGTGGTGACAGCGGGTTTTCTTGATCTTTAAGTCTCTACTGAAATGGTAGCCCTGGGTGAGGCACCACGCAGACAGCGCCCCTGTCCTCCAGGATGGGCCACTGCAGGCCATCAGCGGTGCCTAACACTCTGCCTCTTCATTCATTGGTCAGTTCCTGCCTGTGGGCTCTGTGACAAACCCCAGAGGCATGGAGACAGAGCAGACATGGCTGGGCCTTCAGGAGTGCACCCTTAGAAAAGAGCCGTCATAGGCCCGGGAAAGCCGTCATAGGCGCACACCGGAACAGGTCCTTACAGCAGCTTCGAGGTCGCGCTAGAGGGAAGGCTTGATTTTGCTGGGAGGATAGGGCGCGGCCCATTCCAAGATTCAACACAAGAGAGGGCATTTGCGCTGGGCCTGTGGTGGAAGAAGGCGTTCTCCAGAAAGAGAAGAAAAGGAGGACATTTCAGAGGGAACATTGGCCAATGTCTGCAGGTAGAGATGGCACAGGTGACAATGCCATCTGGGGAGGAGCTAGGTGGCGCTTGCCATCAAGTGTCTGGACACCCACAGGGACCTTTCTGAGAGCAGGGCCAGAGGCCATGAGCCCCTGACCCAAGGGGCTCTGGGGCCTTCAGGATAGTGCCAAAGGCCGGCACTGATGGGCCAGCTGGTACTCAGGGCTTGGCGAAGGCGAGCTCGATGCTGACCATCCCAGAGCCTCCCAGGCTGGCAGCCGTGAGTCCTGGTCATCCAGCCCTCCAGGGTCAGAGCTGCCGTGGCCTTGGCAGGCAAGGGTGCAGGTTAGAGGATCGGAGCCCCACAGGCCCGTGACCTAGCCTTTGGCTCCCACTCCTACTGCACTGGTCTCATCAGCTCTCCAAGCCCGTTCCTGCTTCCAGCTCCATGTGTGCCATTCTGGGGGCCTGGCGTTCCCTTCCCCTTGCATGGCTGGATTCCTCCCATCCTTCAGATCCTGGCCCGACTGTCACTTTTTTTTAAGACTTCCAGGGCTAAGCCAGGCACGGTGGCGCACACCTGTAATCCCAGTAGCTCGGGAGGCGGAGGCAGGAAGATCGCAAGTTCAAGACCAGAGGCAGTCTGCGTAACTTAGCGAGACCCTGTCTCAAAAAGTAAAAAAAAAAAATGGGCTGGGGGTGCAGCTCAGTGGTCCAGCACTTGCAGAGCATGCAGGCGCGAGGCCCTGGGTTCAACCCCCAGTACAGCAAAAAAAAAAAAAGAAAAAGAAAGAAAAGAAAAGAAAAAAGAAAAAGACTTTCAGGGCTCACTTTACTCAAAGGGCCTCTCCATCAATGGCCACTACTGCATGATCCTAATTCATGCCATTACCAAAGTGTCCTATTTATTCATACCATCGACTCACTCAGCAACGTTTACTAAGTACCCCCAAAGGCCAGGCACGACTCTCCTACAGTGGGCACAATGTGAATCTTGACAAAGCCACACCCTCAGAGAACTTTCATTCTATCAGCTAATACCATTAAACAGGCATTAACAACATCATATCCAGTAGGGCTAGGTGCTATGAAGGATCTGTTCAGAGTGCAACCTGGAAAAATGAAGGCTCCTGTTTTATTTGGGTCAATCAGGGAAAATGTCTCTGGGAGGGGTCTTTTCAACAGAGACATGGGTGAGCCTAGGAAGCGAGTGAAGCAGGCACCTGGGGAAGAGTATGGCAGGCAGAGGGCACAGCCAGTGCAAAAACCCTGTGATAGAAACATGCTTGCAGAGTTCACAACATGGAAAGTGCCAGCGCAGGGTTGATGAGTGAGGAGAATGGAAGAATATCAGGCAAGCCTTCATCGTTGTTAGGCGCTGTCCAGTCACATCCAATCCATAGCTGTAGGGAAAATTGGGAGGAAATTGGCAAAAACTCCCAAACTGGGAAAACGGCTTTTGGATATCTGGTTTGTAAATTAGAAATCTAGGGAAAGTGAAAGTAACTTGGTTCCCGTTTATACAAAACTCTTCCTGATTGGACAATTGGACTTAAAGCTGATTGACTCAGGCCATTCCGTGGGCGAGCTATATAAGGAGCAGCTCTGTGGCAGCTCGATCCTTTTCGCCCTTTACGCCTTTTTCACCCTTTTACGCCCTTTTCGCCCAGACCATCGGCTAAGCAAGACCTTCTCCCCTGATCCTGCCCGGACCACTGATGAGGAAACGGCTTTCCTGCTCTCCCCTGGACCTTCAGTGAGGAAAGAATGCTCTCCCGCTGTGACCATCAACAAGGAAAGAACCCACTCTCGTCTGATCACCAACGAAGCAACAGCTGTCTCCTCATGACCACCGAGACCACCAACATGGGTGTTTGCCTCTGGAAGGCAAAAGCGCCCGAGGCTTTTCCTTACTCCCATCTCCTCTGGGGTCCCGAGGCCCGCAGGAGTCCATACCCCTCACCCGAGGGTCCCGAGTGAATTGTGTTGAGTATCTGTGTGTCCAGCGGTGCCACCCATCTAAACCTCCAGGCCGGACCAGGAGGTGCATGCCCCACAATAGCGACCCCTGTGTTCAACAGAGTGAAACAGTCCCCGACACTGCCATGCACACGATCTATTTTATGTTTGAGCCCATTGTTGCAGACACTGTGCCAATCCATCCTGTTGAGGATCTGCCTTTTTTTCATTGACCCGCCACACTCCCAAACATGATGTCCTTCTCTAGCAACTGGTCCCTCCCAGCAACATGTCCAAAATAACCTGTGGTACTGAACTTGATTGAGCCCTAAGCATAATGGGAAGCCTTGTGGAGTTCCATTAAGACCATGACTGCTACTCTGCTAGAATGTAAGACCCGTGAGAACACATCCATCCATCTCATGTGCCCTGCTATCACAGTCCAGCAGGGCCTGGAGCATTCTAGATGTCACGGGAGTACCTGCTGAATAATCAGTGTAATCCTGCCACATCCCTTCCCTACGGTGCAAACTCACACTAGTGAACCACTGACATTACCATCTCTGCATTCAAATCACATGATGACCTGCCAGAACAAACCCTCCAGTTCTTGTATCCCATTCAATTGACTTTGAAGGTGCCAGGATCTTCACAGGTCTCCAGAGACTCCGTTGGTCACTCACCAGATCAGATTCTTTGCATGAAGTGGCTGTGTAGACACTTTCTTCTCCCCACAGACGTCAATGCACAATCCAGTTTTAAAATGCATCGCTAGTACCATGGCCCCCTATTGACAGTCCTCAAAAACCCACTTCTTTCCAGGCATGGTGATGCACACCTGTAATCCCAGCGGCTCGGGAGGCGGAGGCAGGAGGATCGCAAGTTCAAGACCAGAGGCAGTCTGCATAACTTAGCGAGACTCTATCTCAAAAAGTAAAAAAAAAAAAAAAAAATGGGCTCAGGGTGCAGCTCAGTGGTCCAGCACTTGCTGAGCACGCAAGCATGAGGCCCTGGATTCAACCCCCAGTACTGCAAACAAACAAACAAACAAACAAAACAAAACAAAAAAAACACTTCCTCTCACTGAGCTCAGAAAGGGTCCTCACTGTTTATTGCTTCTTGGACTCCTTATTTCCTTCAAGGTCCTACCACCTAAAGGCCTCCCACCCACAAGGGAAAGGGTGGATTATCTGGAAGTTTCTATCTATTAGATCCCACTAATGTCACCTGGGCTGGGATTTAGCTCAGTTGATAGAGGGCTGCGCTGCAGTCTCTGAGGTCCCGAGTTCAATTCCCAGCACCGCAAAAATGGGAGAAGGACCTGGCAATCCACTCCCAGGGCAATCCCAAAACAGTCAGCCATTGAAAACCCAATGAGGGTTGCTATGAGTCAGATACCGACTCGACGGCGCCTAACAACAACATCACCCCCACTATTGGTGTCTCAATGCCACTGAGTTCTCAGTAACACGGTAGGGAAGGACCCTTGCTAAATCAGCTCGCCTCTCCACCAACACCGTAAATGCAGCGCTCAGCTGGGGATGCGGAAGAGGGAAGTAAGGAAAAGGCACCCCAACCGCAGTTCTCCAGCCAATCAAAATCAAATTATACCTGTGCAGCATAATTGGAGTTTAATGAGTAGTTTTATGTTTTGCTAATCAAATCACCATATTGATGGGGCTTATCAGCAGAAATACAATGTTTATTACTAAGGAATAATAAAAATATGAATGCAACTCCACGTGCTCCGTCCCACATTACATGGAGAAAGGCCCGTGCGGCCGGGCAGGAAGCTGGCAATTTTTCCTGTTACTGAGTACAATGGGAACTGTGGCTGGGCAATGTATATTCACTATTTGCAATTATACATTGTTCTCAGGCTGGTTGGCATGAGTGTGTGTGAATGCAAGGCTTTCCAAAGTGAACAAACTTTATTCTCGTGTTTTCCTGGGAGGGAATAAAGCTGTACATTTTGAAGACATTGTCCAAATCTCTTTCTATTGACATTCACAGTGTTAGAGAGCCTGTCTGTTGAAAGCAAGAAGCTCAGATTCAAAAAATAAAATAAGTTCAGTTTTGTTTTGTTTGGCAGTACTTGGGAGTCGAACCCAGGGCCTCATATGTACTTTGCAAGTGCTCTACAACTGGACTGCACCCCCCGCCCATTTTTTATTTTTTATCCTGAGACAAGGTCTCACTAAGTTACCCAGGCTGCCTCTGGCCTCAGACTTGGCGATCCTCCTTGCGTCTGCCTCCCAAGTCACTGGGATTACAGGTGTGCACCACTACACCTGGCTTATAAAATCAGATTTTCAAAGTCAACAACATTAACACTCTCCCATCCAAAAGAGGTCTTTAGACAAATTGGAACAACGAGAAAGAGCGAATCTGGTGCCTAGTATTGCTAGGAGCTTTTTGAATGGATGTCGCCCTTGGTGTTTTGCAGGACAAACTAAGAATAACCATGTCCCTATCTCACGGCCCTCCACTGGGGCCTCCGGAAACACCCTTCTGGTACCTTAACATGGAAACATCCTGCCAGAGAACACAAACTCCCAGCAGGACCTTCTCTCCTGTTCCCCTTGGGCCACAATGACTTTTATATGGTTCTCAAGGCTTACAAAGGACTTAGGGAACATTATCTTCGACAATGAAAAGAGGAGAAATAATGGAAAAGCTGATGTGTTGCTTAGTTGGTAGGTTGAATGGATAACTCGATTACATGAAGCTAGGTGACACTTCTCAAATCTTTTTTTCCCCTAAATACTTCCAAGTATTTTCTAAATTTCTTCCAGACACTTTATGGTGTCAAGAACAATGCATGATCCGTGTTGAGGTAGGGTGCGTGGCGCTGGGCTCTCCCACCTGGCATTACTGATCACAGAGACACACCCTGCCCTCCCCTCCTGAAGATGGGGCTTCAGGACCTGATGAGACCTGGGAGGTCATCGGGCCCAACTTTTCAGGCCAAAGTCCAGGGATGCTTGTGATAAGTGACTTCACACGTGCACAGGTGTGCATTTCTAAAGCTGGCTCATATACACCCTCTCCTTCACATCCCACCACGCCATGAGAGGAGTGCTGTCATCCCCACTCTAGTGTTGAGGGAACTGAGATGCACAAAGTTAGATGGCAAAGTGGGAGAGCTATGGCTGACAATTCATTGTATATTTCAAAACAGCTGGTCCAGAAGTTTTGGAATGCTCCCGACAAAAAGAAATGGTAAGTGTTTAGGGTGACGATATGCCAGTCACACCAATCTTATTGTTACACAGTGAATACATGCATGGAGATGCCATGCTGTACCCCATAAATATGCACAATTATTATGTGGCAATTAAAAGAAGAAAAATACAAGAAAATAAAAGAGGTCAGAACTCTGTCCACAGAGCTCTGCCATCTCCACTGGAGAGAGTAATGTTGTTTCAGAATTTAGGATACTATCTATTGGCTTGGGAGAAGGACCCGGCAACCCACTCCCAAAACTCAATCCGCCATTGAAAACCCTATGAATAGCAGAGAAGCACTGACAAAGTGTTTCGCCTGTTGTACATAGGGTTGCTATGAGTCAGATACCGACTCAATGGCACCTAGCAACAACAAAAACATTTATTTGCTTACAAAAATACTGTTGTGTTCAGCTCCATATTGGACTCCCCCCACCATGTGGCCAAACAGCCCTGGTCCCACAGCCCCCCTTGATCTACCCCTTGGCCCTCCCATCCCACACCTTGCCCTTCATGGATCCCTCTCCTTGGATGCCTTTCCCAGTGCGTTTGGACCAAGCTCTACCTGTCTTTCCCAGACCCAATTATGCTACCTCCTCCAGAAAGCCTAGCCTGATTCCCCTGCCCAGAAATCAGGCCCCGCCTGCCCATATTCTCAAAGCCGCCCGGTTGTACTTCATCCACGAGGTATATAACTACTTGGCAAATGGGTTTTCCTCTTTCTTGGCTGTGTGCTCCAGGAGGCCAAGGACTTAGCACAATGTGTGACACAGAGTTGTTGTTGTTGTTAGGTGCCATCGAGTCGACATCCGACTCACAGCCACCCTGCGTACAACAGGCAAAACACTATTATCAGTGCTTCTCTGCTGTTCATAGGGTTTTCAATGGCAGACTGATCTTTGGGAGTGGGTTGCTGGGTCCGTCTCCCAAGCTTACAGCACCTGGTGTTCCCAGGTGGTCTCCCATCCAAGTACTAACCAGGCCCGACCCTGCTTAGCTTCCAAGATCTGATGGGATCAGAAGCCACAGTGGTACAGCTGCAGGCAGTGACACAGAGGAGGCCCTCAGAAAAGATACGTGGAACGAGTCCATGGATGAAGGAGTGGATGAGTCACTTCCTGAGCACCTCCCGCGTGGGAGGCCCTGCACCAAGCACATTTCCTTGGTGGGCTCAGTCAGGATGAAATGAGACAAAGCAAATGCAATGCAGATGCCAAAGCCTGGCACCCAGGAGATGCCTGGGAATCGCCAGTTGTGGGGGTTACAGGCAGCATGGTTATTTACCATTATCATCATATTACCTCATTGAAATACTTAACAATGTTGTTTTCTAGCTCCTGTTTTACCTCTATTTTACAGATGAGAACACTGAAGCTCCAAGAGGCCAATTTGTCTACCGTCACTCAACTAGTAAGCGGGGAAGCTGAGGTTTGAGTGGGAATTCAAATCCAGGTTTGTCCCATAGTAGCAAAGCCACCCCCTTTGCCACACACCATCCCACTTTCAACCTTGCAGTGGCCTGGCCTTAAGTCCTTAGGTGGTTCTGAAGCTCGGGACTGTGCCTATCCTGTCTCCTTGATAAGAGACGTCTATGGGAAGTTTAGGGCAGAGGTAGATTTTCTGTGGCCACGGAGTGGCTTATCCCGTGGCCTTGCCCACTTGTCCTCCATTGGTGAAGCCCACAGCTATGGTCATTGCTCCTGGCCACCAATCCAGATGCAGATGCTCTGGGAATAATAGTGTCAAAGAGGATTAAAGGACCAGAAGAGAAGGTTGGGGTACATCCAGTGGCTCTCTGATTTTACAGATGAGGAAACTGAGGACGGACCAAAGACAGGCAGCACATTAGAAAAAGGCCAGCCCAGAGCTCAATCTCCTGCATCGAATCCAAAGTCGCCTCTACCATACAAATAAGGAACTTTTCTCAATCCGTTGCCCTTAGGTTTACACTAATTTATACATTCCTGGATGGGAGAAGGACGTGGCAATCCACTCCCGAGGCAATCCTGAAACAACCAGCCATTGAAAACCCTATGAGGGTCACTATGAGTCAGACATGACTTAATGGCACCTAACAACAACAACATATGTTCCTGAAAGCAGGAGCTAGAACTCAGTCTGTTCCAAAGTCTAGATTTTTGCTCCACCTGTCCTTCCCAGACTCTATCCTCCAGAGCTCCCCAAACACACGGTTGTTGTTGTTGTTGTTGTTAGGTGCCGTCGAGTCGGTATCCAGCTCATAGTGACCCTCATGGGGTTTTCGATGGCTGACTATTTCGGGATTGCCTTGGGAGTGGATTGCCAGGTCCTTCTCCCATTTTGGTGGTGCTGGGAATTGAACTCAGGACCTCAGAGACTGCAGTGCAGCGCTCTACCAACTGAGCTAAATCCCAGCCCAAACACATGGTAGAAGAAACCTTAGCAGAGATGTGGCTCTGGCCCCAGTCCCAGTCTCATCTGATCACTGGAAGTGACAAGAATTATAGAGATTCTCTTGCCCGATGTTTCTCAGTCTCACCTTGACCGCAGACCATATTCTCTCCAGTAAAACCTTTCTTTCTTCTGGGAGTGGAACCCAGGGCCTTGCACATGCAATGTGGCTGCTCTACCACATGCAGCCCTCACGCAAAATCTTAACAAGAAGTCCAGTTTGTCAGCGGGAGTTGATGCATCCAGATCTCTTCACCCCCTCCACTTCCATCCCCAGGAAGGTCCTCTGAGTGGGCCCCATGAGTGCAATCAGAAAACCTGTTGTCCAGTCTCCCCTATGTGCCAACCATGATGACAATGACATCACGTCAAAAATCTATTGGTCTCTGATCTCACAGTCTAGTGCAATGAGGCTCTGCTCCACGTTGTCACTCAGGGACCCAAGATCCCTCCATCTGTGGCTCTACCATCTTCCAGGGCTCCAAACTCCTCCACCAAGTGTCCTCTATCCTCTAGCACAGAGAGTGTGAGCAGAGAGTGGCACAGAAGGCCTAGACCATGTCCACCCACATGGTACAAGCCAGAGATCCATCCTACCACCCCCAAGTGCAAGGGAGCCTGGGGGTTGTGATCTGAGTATCTGGAAAGAGAGGATAGAGCTTGGGGACCACAGTCCTCTCTGGCAATCCATCATAGATATCTGAGAACTCTGCAGCTTGTGGGACAAAGCGATTGTCCCCAGGCCACACAGCCTGCTGACACTCAGAACTGTGGACTTCCCAGCCAGGATTTTCTACACAGTGCAATGGCACCCATTGATGGTAACATGGGAGAGCAAGAAACAAAGCAATAAAACATAAACCTTTGTAGCCAGACAAACCTAGTTCAAGTCCCAACTCTATACCCTCCCAGATGGGACAGGTTGGACAAGGTCTCTGGCTCTCTCTCTGAACCTCAATTTGCTATTTGGAAAATGGAGGCAGCAATATGGATGCTATGGAATTCAGTGCCCATTGAATCCCTAATCCAGGGATGGAGACTTACCCATAAGTAGCAGGGGACAGCGACTTAACCACAACAGGCTTTTATTTTGCCCAGCTGCTCTCCCAGGCCCTCTCAACCCCCCTCCCTGCAGTCATATTTCCCTATATAACTTAACATCTCTGAACAACGCATAGCATTTTCTAATGCACTATCCCTGTTTCAGGTCTATCTCTCTCCTAGGATGTAAGCTCCAGGCGACAGGACACCTGAAGGTATTTTATTCATTGAATATATTACAAGATCCTAAGACAGTGCCTGGTACAAAGGAAGCATTCAAAAAAGCATTTGGTGAATGAAGAATGAATGAACCAAGCCGGGTGCGGTGGTGCACGCCTGCAATCCCAGCGGCTTGGGAGGCGGAGGCAGGAGGATTGCAAATTCAAGATCAGAGGCAGTCTATGTAACTTAGCAAGATGCTGTCTCAAAAACTAAAAAGAATGGGCTGAGGGTGCAGCTCAGTGGCCCAGAACTTGCAGAGCATGCAAGCGCAAGGCCCTGGGTTCAACCCCTGTACGGCAAAAAAAAAAAAAAAGAAAGAAAGAAAAAAAGAATGAATGAACAATTCTATCCATCAATCATCCATTGCAGGATGGCCCTTTATTGTGATCCATCATTCATTCATCTCTGTATGCCTCACCCTCTTAGGACATCCATTGTCTGAGATCCCCTCCCCTATTTCTAGACGTCACAAGGAAGGAGTGCTATTTGCAAGCAAACCCCTTTTCCATGAAGAATTTGCAACTGAATAGACCTCACGATGGTCATTCATGCCCAGTCACACTTTGAGGGAGTGTTTGGAAGGGCTTTGGAATCACAGCCCATGGCACCCAACATCCAGGCAGAGAAGCCACCAGGAAGAGCAATACAGAAATGCTCTGGTTTCTCCCTTCCTCCCACCTTACAACCTCACACCTTTCCCTCCACTGACTGAGTCCATCTGGAGTCCGCAGGGCAAGGGGTCCTGAAAAAATATCATTTCCCAAAATGCAGAGCAGGGCCAAGAAGAGTAGGGAACGGGTCCAAGAGCAAACTGGCCCCTGGGTCCTTTATCCTTGTTTGGTTTTTATCCCCAGCATCTAGACATGCCTAGCACATGGTAGGTGGCCATTAAAGGATTCTATAGTGGTAAAAATGATGCATTTGATATAGTTTGTGTGTTTCAGCTTTCCTGAGGTTGAAATCTCCTTATGTTACCTGTAACATCTGGTACCCACAGCACTTGTCATCTGCAGCCCTTGAATGTGGATGGAACCTGTGAGTTCCTTCAAACCAATAGGTGGTGGACAAGGTGATGGGATGTCACACTTGTGACAATGTTAAGCTAATTAAAACTCTAGCAGACTGGCACTATGTTGTTGTTGTTATATGCCGTCCAGTCAGTGTCTGACTCATACCGACCCTATGTACAACAGGAGAAACAGTATTGATGGTGCTCTGCTGTTCATAGGGTTTTCAATGGCTGATTGTTTTATGGGAGTGGATTGCTGGGTCCTTCTCCGGAAGCAGACTGGCATTGTAGATGACCCATACTGGCTTGATGAATGAAGCATCTATGGCAAAAGGATTTTAGGAAGTTTCTAGGGGCCAAGGGCAGCCTCTTGGACCTGAGAGATGTCTCCATGTGACAGCCAGAAAGAAGCCAGTGCCCTTGATCCCCTGGCAAAGGGCTGAGTTCAGCCAACACCCTAGGTGGGTTGGAAGCAGATTGCCCCACAGTGGACTCTTCCCATAGGAATGCAGTCAGCCAACACCTTGACTGCAGCCAGGGAGCCCCCAAGCAGAGGATGTGGCTCAGCCATGCTGTTTCCAGTAGCCCAAGCCATAGTATGAGGTCCCATCTTCCTTCTCCTTGGCTGACAACTAGGCACAGGCCTCAGCTTTCCTGGCCAGAAGTGTGGCCAGGTGACTGAGAGGGTACGCAAGTTACGGATGCTGCAGAAGGCCTGTGGAGCCCAGCGATCCTCCGCTTGCCCCTTCCCTGCCTTCTGAGCCCAGAGGAGGCACAGCAAGGTCTCGAGAAAAGATATCCAGCACTCAGGGCTTGGGATTCTCCCTGGGCTAAAGATAAACATCTAATGTAGTGTCTATGGTGAGCCACTGAAATTTCAGAGGTTATCAGTTACAGCTGCAATGTGCCCCTAGCTAATACAAATAGTTATTGTTGTTAGGTGTCATGGGGTCCAACTCTTAGTGACCCTATGTACAACAGATGGGACAGTCCAGACACTGTGCCGTGCCCAGCACTATGTCAGCGCTTCTCTGCTATTCATGGGCTTTTCAATGGCGGATTGCTAACGAGGCTGACCTTGCTTAGCTTTGGAGATCCAGCGGGATCAGATGCCAAGGTGCTATGGCTGCAGACAGCTAATACAAACAGGAAGTTAAATTATCTGTCCTGAGTACTCGGTATGCACTAAGCTTTTTGTTAATCACTGTACCTGTTTTATACAGCATCTACAATGGCGTCTTTGGGGTTTGTTGTTGTTGTTTGCTTTGTTATTGAGACAGGGTCTCCCTTGAGTAGCCCAAGCTGGCCTTGTTGTTGTTGTTGTTGTTGTTAGGTGCCGTCGAGTCGATATCCAACTCATAGCAACCCTCATAGGGTTTTCAATGGCTGACTGTTTCGGGATTGCCTTGGGAGTGGATTGCCAGGTCCTTCTCCCATTTTTGCGGGGCTGGGAATTGAACTCGGGACCTCAGAGACTGCAGCGCAGTGCTAAATCCCAGCCCACTCTGGGAAATGAAAGTGAAAACAATTCACATCTGATCAAGAGGACTGGTGAATGAACCTGCAGGAGGGAGCCTTTGAGATGCTCTTTAAGGAGAGACAGGATTGACCCTGATTAAATTAGGGGGCAAGGCATTTTCAGCAGAGGAATCGGCCTGAGGGCAAGGAGAGTGGGAACAGCACAGGACCCAGGTGGAAGGGCGAGACGGGAGCCCAGTGAGCGTAGAGTGTGTGCGTGATAAGAGACAGCGGCTGCAACACTGGAAACAGAGTTTGGGTTTAAATCACGGAAGATCTTGGATTACCAAAGTAAATAATAAATGAAGAAATCTGTACTTCCGATATTAAAGGTTTATGAATAAAGGAGTCACATAATCATACCTATACATCAGAAGCCTGTTGTTGTTGTTAGGTGCCGTCGAGTCGGTATCCGACTCATAGCAACCCTCACAGGGTTTTCAATGGCTGTTTCGGGATTGCCTTGGGAGTGGGTTGCCACGTCCTTCTCCCATTTTGTGGTGCTGGGAATCGAACTCAGGACCTCAGAGACTGCAGAGCAGCACTCTACTAACTAAGCTAAATCCCAGCCCACATCAGAAGGCTAGTTCAGACTAATGTTGTACAAATACAAATACTGGCTTCTAATGCTTTTATCAGTGAAAATGATAACTCGTGGTTTTCTTCCTTACAGTTATAATGATTTACCTGACGTGATCTCCATGAATTAATGAAACACCTTTCCTAAGCACACGAAAGAATTCCTTTCATGAGACGATGGTCTCACGTGCCGGTGATTCCTTGATGACAGAGCCACGTATACATAAGCACACACACGTGCTACAAGGACTGCGGGCTTAACACGGGTAGAAACACGCACACGGCGTGCCGAGAGGGTGCTCTGTCCCCGCCCTCGCTGCCATCGGCAAACACAGGATGGATGGTGAAGGCCGGGCCTCCAGAAATGCCACGTGTCTTTCACAGTTCACACGAAGGGCAGACATCTCCCTGTATCTCAGGTCCCTGCCCTCTCTTCAGACATGTGATAGATTCCTTTTCATTAGCAAAACACCTATGAGCCCATCCAGGACCATGAACAGCATCCCCCAGCCTTGGGCGTACAGAGGAGAGGCTCAGAAGGGCTGCGGTCAGCAAATTCCACTTCGTTTCACAGCCATGCAGGGCCCATCCACGTGGAGCCATGGGAGGGAGCGTCTTGTCAGGGCTGGAGCTAGCTCTCCCAGCACGTGGCTGCAGCAGAGGGTGATGGTGGCTACGGGTGTCCCTGCCGCAGGCTGCTGCCAACCAGCCCAATATTTGCACAGTGGTCTTCAGACGGCTGTAAATTCTCCGTCCCTCATTCTCCTCCCTCCCGGCTCCTCCACCCAATCCTGCCGCTGAGCAGGAGAGTTTCAAACCGGGCTCCTGAAAACTGCAGCACAGCAAAGGGAACACAGGTGTGGGCCCGGATATCTGGGTCCCAGCCCTGCTCCAAAGCTGCCTACACTCAAGTCACTGACCTGTGCTGCCCTGCCTGAATGCTAGAGAACACAGATGGAATTAAAGGAGCCTGACAATGTATTAAGTGTCGGTCCCATAATAGGCACTTGGTAGACACTGCCTGCCATTATCTACATTTCCTTTCCTTAGTGAGAACTAGGGGCTGGGATTTAGCTCAGTTGGTAGAGCGCCACTCTGCAGTCTCTGAGGTCCTGAGTTCAATTCCCAGTACCACAAAAATGGGAGAAGGATGTGGCAACCCACTCCCCAGGCAATCCCGAAACAATCAGCCATTGAAAACCCTATGAGGGTCGCTATGAGTCGGACTTGACTCGACGGCATCTAACAACAACAACAAGTGAGAACTGTGAGCTTCAGTAATACTGCTGAGATATTTGAGACTTTTGGCTAGTGTTTCAAGAAGCCAGGAACTCCTGGCTGTGTGAACTATCTAGATGATTTAGACTCAAGACACCACTCATCAGGATCCTTTCAAGTCTGGAATCGGCAACCAAAACATTACCATTTTCTCCCCACTTTATACCAGCTGCCGATCTGATTGAGAAACCTTCTATGATTTCACTTAGATTATTAAGGAAAACAATCAACAGGGCTGAGTGTGAGACACAGGCCTGGGCACAAGCAGATCCCTCCCTCTGCGATGATGGCAGTCTGATCATGGACTCTCTCTGTTGTTGTTGTTAGGTGCTGTCAAGTCAGATCCAACTCATATCGACCCTAAGAACAGCAAAACGAAACACTACCCAACACTTTGCCATGCACATGATCTTTTTATGTCTGAGACCGAAGCTGCACCCACTGTTTCTTCTCATTCTGTGGCCACATCAGCAAAAGGAGGCCCCAGGTACTTCACGCCATTCTCATCACTGAGGTCAAGTCTACTTAGAGGAAGCAGCTCTTCCCCAGTCATCTCTTGAATGCCTTCCAGCCTGGAGGGCTCATTCTCTGGCACTGTATTTGACAGTGCTTCTCTGCTATTCATAGGGTTTTCGGTGGCTAACTGTTTCAGCAGTGGGCTGCCGGGTCCTTCTCCTTAGTCTGTCTTAGTCTGGAAGCTCAGCCAAAACCTGTCACCATGGGTAGCACTGCTGGTATCTAAGGTACCAGTGGCATGGTTTTCAGCATCACAGCAACAGACAAGCTCCCACCGCACAGCAAGCTGGCAGAGACATGGCAGTGACCTCCCCTAGGCACAGTTATTGACTTATTGACAACCCCAGCACTTCCTCGAGTTTAGCTCCCACATACCCATTGCCACAGCTGGGATCATGCATGTCGCCCGGAGACTCACAGGTTATAAAGCCTTGGTCCCCAGCATGGCACCATTGGGAGATGGTGGAACCTTTGTGGTAGGTAGAGGGAGGTCTTTGGGTGATCTGGGACGTGCCCTTGAAGGGGATGATAGGACTCTAGTCTCTCCCCTTCCTCGTTTTCCCTGCCCCCTAGGTGAGCACTTTTGCTCTATCACATGCTTCTGCCGTGACATGCTGCCCGGTCACAGGCCTAAAGCTATGGAGCCAGCTGATCACAGACTGGACCCTCCAAAGCTGCGCCAAAACAAACCCTTACTCTTTATAAGTTGATTATCTCCGGTATTTTGTTATAGTAATGGGAGGCAGACTAATACACTCATCTGCTGAGGCATCCTGAGAGATGCATCTCATGCCTCGAGGACTCCATCACTGGATATGCCCATGACAGTCGCGAGAGAAGGAAGACAGGAGTTTACACATTAGCATCCCACAAAGTGTTATCACTGCAGGCTGAACTTGGGCCCAGCTTGACAGAGAGTCAAATCTTGACTCTACTAGCACCACAAAGCTTCGAGGGTCCCCAATTTCCTCTTTTGAAAGGTGGGAACAACAAGCCCAATTCGTGGGCTTGTTGAGAGGTGGAATGAGATCCAGCATGATTCCCGACTAGCCCCAAGCCTGGCCCTTGTCAAACAGCCCCTGTGTCCCATGCAGGAGAGCCGGAAGCCAGGGACTTGGAAGGGCAGCAATACCTTTGCCCTTCGGAGCCAGGTGCATGGGTCCATTTGCTCTGGCACATCGTGGAAGGCCAGCAAGACACACTCAGCCTGGACACTTCTGAACAAATCGCTTACCACATCACCCCTACTTTCTGGCAGAACATTCCAGCTTCTTTCCCCCTCCAATAACATTTGTACAAGGACTTGAGAACATGATGCGTGAGTATATCCCAGACTTTCAATGACTATGGCCAGGGCCAAGGCCCCACTTTTCCCTTGGGTCTCCCCTCTGAATTCACAGAGGGGCCTCAGGGCTTCATTTGAATATTCCAGCCATTCATCCTGGGCACTAGCTGCGGGGCCGTTCCAGCTCCATGGGTGTCTGGAATACATTTTAAGGATCATTGCAAATGTGATTGCCATCAATAAAACGGCAAACAATATAATTATATTTGTTTGCTTATGTCTAAATAGGTGCACACGTGTGAAATGTGAGTGTGGCAATATGAGCAAGCACCAATCCATACACACGCTTGTGCTTGCCGCTATATAGAGAGTCAGACCGACACAGCACGCGAACGCACTTATAGAACTTGCAAAAATAATCTACTTCTCCTCTGCTATGCCGGAAAAAGAAAATCGAATCTAAGCACGAAGGAAGTGAAAAAACTACATGTATCATTCACCTGATTTCCATTGTGCCTCCCTCTGAACCTCAGCCAAATCATCTTGTACATTAGAAATTGGTCAGGGATGGTAAGATTCCATTTTCATGGTTGGTAATGCAGAACCAGGGAAAGAATACAATTACAGACCCCTGAGTAAACTCTGCGAATGTCAACTTGATGTAAATGATCAAGTGGCGACAAAGGGGCCCGGGGAGGGAAGGAAGCTCAGAGAGGAACAGAGAGCTGAACTCCAAAAGAGAGTAAAAGACAGACAGACGGAAAGAATGAGAGAGAAGAGTTTAGCATCCCCCGCAGACCGTCATCTGACAGAAACACGGAGCTCCGGGGGCCCAGGGGTCTTTTTAAAGCACTCGCTCTTGGCCTGTTCTTGAATGTGGCAAGATTTTTTGCAGCTAAATGGGTGGATTCCTTCCCCAAACATTTACCAGGCACCCAATGGGCCAGTCAGTGCCAAGCGAGGAAAGTAAAACAGTAAACTGGGGCAGCTCTGATCTATCCTACAGCATCGCCCATGAGGATGGGGATGGCAGGAGTCCAGGAGAGGGACTGTACTGACACTCAGGGCTTTTGTGCAGATGGACTCACGGACAAAGGTCCTTCTTGAGAGCGGAAACTCAGCTGGGTCAAGGGAATGCCTTGAGATACTCTGAGGCCATCCCCAGTGAGACACCAAGATTCAAGAAACACAAGAGGTAGTCAAGAGATAAACAGTCTCAAGATCACATGGTGTAAGAAATGGTGGAAAAAACTGGACCATTCTGTCGAGATGCAAAGATTCAGGGCCATGACATTATTATCAAAAAAGTGAATAGCTACTGAGAGCTGAGACAGGGAACGTCAGTCTTCCAGAGGGTTCTGAAGGTCAGACTTGGGACCAAAAGATAGAGACACAAAGAGCAGATGTCTGGCAGTGGAACAGAGGGGCACCCAACCTCGAACTGAGCTGCTTTGGAAGGTAAGGAGCTCCTTGTCACTGTAGGTATAGCAGAGGCTGGTTGATTGCTTGAGCAGGCTATCAGAGTGCATTTCTGCATTGACGTGAGGGAAGTATTAGCTGAGTCCATTCATTAGAATCCAGGTAAATTTCAGCTTTGAGGAAAGAGGAGAGGGAGGAGAGTCTAACTCAAGACTTGTCTTCTGTCTCTCTTCTGTTTGTCCTCTAGGTCATGACCTCTCACATCCTGGACCATCCCACATCTATTAAACAAGAACACACAGCAAAACCTCTGCAGCCTCTTGCCCTGGACTGTTTCCCAATCCTTTGCTCTCATTGGCCATTCGCTCTCTGCATCCCCAACACTGGACACCTCATGGTAAGCACTCTTCAGGGTACTCTCTGAGTCAGGACACTCCGAGACTCTAGTATGTGCCTCATCCACAGTGCTGGACATGAGGGTGGTCAAGGAGGAACTCAAGTGCTACTTGGAAAGTCACAACTGCAGGAGTCCCCCACACACACACCTGGAAGTCCCCAGTGCTCATACAGGATGTCACATAGAACACAGTCTCTGGAGCACAGCCAAAGATAAGCTTCATGACACAGAAGGCAAAGGAAGTGCCTTCCTTCCAGCCCTCTTGTCACGGGATATTGGTTGTTATGGTGAGGGGAGGTGACAGAATGGCAGCTAGGGACCGAAATATGGCAACGGGCCAATGAGATTTCATGTTATGAAAGCCACTGCCCACAGATGTCCTTTGGAGGTCGCTTTGGGAAGTCATATTGCTGCTCTTATGATGCTAGACCATTCATACCAGGCTCGGAGCCCCTGGGCGCCATATTGGTCTCTGTTCTCTCACCATTGGGGTGAAAGTTTTGGATCTTGGAGTTGGTTTTTCACTCTGGGACTCTGAGACTCTGACCATGGTTGGATTTTCTTCTTCCTCCTTCTGGCCTCTTCATGAGGAAGTCAGCTGGCTCTTCTTTGACCCCAGCAGTGTACAGGGCAGCCGATAGCATGCTTCTCAATGGCTGCTGAGGAAGGATGGTCAGGTAGAGGGGAATGACCTGTGTGGACACCAAGGCCACCACCCCCACTGCAGATTCAGAAGCATTCTCTGTTCATCCCCCCATCCCAGGGATTCCAGCTCAGCCAGGTGCCCTGGACAGGAAGAGTCGGAGGTGAGCAGGGGCCAGCAAGAGAGGCCCAACAGAACCCTGTTTGGAGAATGAGGTACATTGAAAAAAGTCCCTTTGAAGGCTCCATCTTAAGCAAGGGGCCTCAGCTTACATCTGCCACCATCCTCCATGGCAAGGCCAGGTCTGATTTCTCTGTGTCCCTGACATCCTCTGCGACACGCCAGGGCTGACCTGTAGGTGAGTGAGTTTGCAGAGTAGAATTATGAGGTACGACTGTCCCCTCTCTGCCCATCTCCCACTGCAGTCCTGGGAGGTGGGAGCAATTGGAGGAATGGAGACTTCCGTTCCCCATCCCAACACCGAGTCAGCCTCCTCCAGGGTGGGGCCCCAAGTTGTCCTGTGAAATGCACATGGGGCAAGTCTGGGGGCTATGCAGGCAAAGGGTGCAGCAGGCAGTGAAGACGGAGAAAGAGGGCCAGGGAAGGAGCCACTGGGGACTAAGGATGGAGGTCTGGCCAGGATCCAGGGGGAATGAGCATTTTCCAAGGGAAAGAATGCCTGTTTCTCATCCCATCCCGTCTTCATTTAAAAGCTGAGAGCAAGAGCGGTTTTTCCAATTTATGTTGGAATTATCAGCCGAGCTGATGAACGCAGGCGTCAGCCTCGGCCGTGGTCTGTGGCCTCGTCCCTTCCCCCGTTCCACCGGGTTTCTTCCTTCCACGTGCAGCCCGCATAAATTATTGAGACATTATTTTATGTATCCATCCTCCTGTGACAGAAATAGGTTTTCTGAAAGCAGATCTCTCCCTAATCAGTTTTGTTGTCCTTGGTTTTTGCTTCCAAATCGCCCCGTGCATATAAGGCTGACAGATGTGGAGGACTGGTTTGCTTCTTGGGGTGAACCAAGCCACAGTGGGGAGATAAAGAGAGCGGCTCCGGATGCAGGGGTCCCTGGAAATCTATTATTTCTGCCTGGGAAATCAGAGACCTCCGGCGCGCATCCCAACAGTGCAAGGGGAGGGGGTGGCATGGCAAAGCCTCATGCTGGGAAGGGCAGCTGCACCCCGATTCCAGGAACCCTGTGCCCTGCACCCCTGGGGTGAAGACTGCCACTTCCATATAGCCCATTGTGACCAATGGGAAGCTGGGAAGCAGCCAAGCCCCAAAGTGACCGAAGAGGCCATGGGTTTCTATCTGCAGTGAAACGGGTCTAGCGCCCGCACCACCATGAGGAGTCACCTGAGCAGGGTGGTGAGGTCAGTTACATGTATTTGGCACGTGGCATCCGTAGCAGCCTCCTGTCTTTGCTCTGGAGCATATGGGCAGGGAGGGGGGAAGGGTTTGGCCAGGAAAGGACGCAGAGGTAAAGCAAGGCGCATCTAAGAGTCTCCTCCGAGGCTCCTGTAGTTTGTGACAAGCTCTGGCTCCAGGCGCCAGCCCTCGGGGTCCTTCGTGGGCGGGGCCATGGGCGCCTCCAAGCCTCACTCTCTCCACCACGCACCAGCCGGCTCCTACTCAAGAAAGCCCCACATCATGCGGCAAGGACCTGAGCACCAGAAGTGACGGGCCATGGCCGTCCCTGTTCCAGTCCCTTTGTGTGTCCTCCCTCCCCCCCGTCACAGGCTCTCACCACAACCCTCTCTGTGAATCCTCTCAGGGATGCTTTTCTTCCTCGGTTTCCCATTTCATGTTTCTCAGACTCATGATGGTGAAGATTTCATGTTTCAGTTTCCCAGACTCATGATGGTGAAGATGGTAAGGGTGGTAAGGACGGGGAAGGTGATGGTGGTGGGGAGGATGGGGAGTGTGTGGAAGAGGAGGCTGGGGAGGATGCCAATGATGGCAAGGATAACAATAGTGAGGACGCTGATGATGATGGCGAGGACAGGAAAGACGGTGGTAACACTGATGAGGAGGAGGAGGACAGCAGCAGTTGGCAGTGATGAAGCAGGGACCGGGTGCCAGATCACAGGCTAAGACTCTCAGGCATCTCACTTAATCCTCATGACAGCTCTCATTGGGATGATAAGAAGGATAAATTATTTTTACCAACATCATCCCCATTTTGTTGTTGTTGTTAGGTGCTGTCGAGTCAGTATCTGACTCATAGCGACCCTGTGTACAACAGGTGAAACACTATTGTCAGTGCTTTTCTGCTGTTCATAGGGTTTTCAATGGTGGATTAATTTTTGGGAGGGGGTTGCCGGGTCCGTCTCCCAAGCCTACAGCTCCTGGTGTTCCCAGGTGGTCTCCCATCCAAGTACTAACCAGGCCCAACCCTGCTTAGCTTCTGAGATCTGATGGGATCAGATGCCACAGGGCTACAGCTGCAGGCATCCCCATTTTAGGAATCAGGAAACAGTGGCTGTAAAAGTTCAGAAACTTCTCCAAGGTCCAGAAAGCTCTTGAATATTAACCACAGCAGGAGACATTTATTCAGCTCTTGGTCTGTCCCAGAAAGGGTTTTATACAAGTTACCTTGTGAAATCTTCAAACCAAGTGTTATTTCCCTATTACTACATGCAATAAAAGCCGGGGGGGGGGGAGTTATGAGGGAAAACGTTCACAAACAAAATCCACAATACGTTAGCTGTCACGGTTAGCACGCTGCTGCAAGGAAACCAGGAAGTGAAGACTCAGAGTGGATGAATTTGGCCATAGTCATGAGCCAGCGGAAGTATGCGTGTTGGGAGGGCAGACTTCACACTCAGTCCTCTAACTCATGGAGGGGGCCTCTGCCTCTCCTGGAGGGACAGCCTTGTTGTCAGTGCACAGTCAGTGTCTGCCGATACAGCAGAGCAGGAGATGGAGCAAGCGAGTGACAATGTCCCAGGAAGGACCTGAGGTGGCCTTCCTCAGCACACTTGGCAAAAGTCTCATTCTTTTGTACCTTGAAATTCGCATTCCCTCTCATATCGAAATTAATATGAAAACTCAGGGGTGTCAGGCATTGCTGTCTCTGTTCTCCTTTAAGCATCCAATAGAAGCAAAATGAACGTTCCATAGCTCAGGCTTCCTCCCCTGCACGTGAGCCAGAGCTGCCACATGGGGAAAGGGTGGGGACCAGAAGGATAGGTGGGTAATTCACTCTAGCAGCACCACCAAGGCCACATCCTCTCAGTTTGGGGGCAGAAGTTCCCCCAAACTGCTGTGCTGTTCCCAACCCTCTAAAGCCTGTGAGTTTGCTTCTGGGACACCCCCCAACACACAACTGCAGCTCCTGTCCCTGCTGAAGTCACTGTCAGGCTGGCAGGCTGGCCCTGCCATTCATGCTCAGCTGACAGAGAGAGCCTAGGCTACCGCTTGGAGGCAGCTCAGCCCCAGGGGCTTCGGCACTGGGGGTCATGGCTTAGCTCTTCACAATCCCAAGAAACCAGGTCCACTAACCTGGGATGGCAGTCAGCCACTTGGCACCTGGACTCCCCTCCCCTGGCTGTGCCCCTCCTAACATGCTTCCTGGCTCTCATTGCCACCAGCGGCAAAGTGCCAAAAACAGGAAGGGTTTCCCACGTTGGCCGCATTCGGATTCCAGAAGCCATAAAAAGGGCAAACTTTGCACTTTGTACAACTTCGCAGGGGTGCCCTTCCCTCTGTCTGAAACACTTCTCTGTGCCTTGACCCCTACAGAACTGGTGCATATTGGGAAAATCTGGGGTGAGCTGCGGGCTCCAGGCCTCCTTCGGCCAGCCTGCAGCCTTTCCCACAGGACCCCTCTCAGCTCAGGGTTCCTTGAAGCAGAGTCTGCATATGATCAGGTGGTTCACGTGACAGGCTGGTTGCAGAAAGGGGGAGAGATGGGGATGCTAAGGACACTGCAACCTGCCCTCAGGTGGGCACCCCTGGGGCATAAGATGCCCTTGCTGTCCCTCCATGAAGCTGGGTTACTGCAGAGCAGGCTTCTGTCAGTTGGCTGCTGCCTCAGGCTGAACAGACACCCACTGGTCCGGGGAAGGCTCCAGGGAGGGGGACAGCTGGGAGCTGCAGCAGCCAACACCACAGCAGCTGAGGGGCAGGACAGTGGCCCCATGAAGGGGTGCCGCCAGCACCCCTACAGACCCACCCTCACCCCAGCATGCAATACGGCGCCATTGCAATGGCACTGCCACTCGCTGAACCCCTCCCTAGGCCATACACCATAGCAGCGGCCACATTGGCTCCCCCTCAACCCCACGGCAACCCTCAACAGAAAGCAAAATCTCTATTGATGGAACATCCACTGAGTGTGCACTGAGCCACCCTTTGCTAGGCCCTTAAGGCACACTGAGTTATTTGTCCCCCTTTCCCTATGGGAGTATGATTTGCAGCCACCCCTGTCTATGACTTCCCAGCCCCCACCCCGTTGACTTCAGCCTTGGCCATGTGATTTGCAGTGGGCAATGGAAAAAGTATGGGTACTGACAAAAGAAAGACACAAAAGGACATGAAGTAAGTAGTAAAACCAAAAAATCTGACCTCCTACGGAGTCAGCAAAGGTGCCAGTGAGGCCAAGATTTGCAAGCTTCCACTCTGAGTGGGAAACAAAGAGCCACTGTCTGTGCAAAGGCCCTACGGTGAAAGAGAGTCCAATATAGTCAAAGATTTGAAACAAGGCCAGTGGCTGGAGTACAGATAAGGCAGAATAAGCAAAAAAGTGCAAGCTGGGGCTGGGACTTCAAGGCCTTATAGGCCATCTTAAGAATCTGAATTTTAGCCAGGGGCAGTGGCGCACGCCTGTCATCCCAGCGACTCTGGAGGCAGAGGCAGGAGGATTGAAAGTTGAGACCAGAGACAGTCTGCGTAACTTAGAGAGACCCTGTCTCAAAAATTAAAAAAAAAAAATGGGCTGGGGGTGCCCCTCAGTGGTCCAGCACTTGCAAAGCATGCAAGCATGAGGCCCTGGGTTCAACCCCCAGTACTGCAAAAATAAAAAATAAAGAAAGAATTTGGATTTTGCTTTGAAAAGCAGTCAAGAGACATAAAAGCATTTGCTGCTGCGCCGTTCTCTAGTGACTGGGCAGGTTAGGTCGGTCATAGGGCTTCTCTAAGCTACTGTCCTTGTTTGTAAAACAATTGCCTGGGATAAAGTGATTTTTCAGTTTCTTCAGGATTCCCCATTTTTCTGCCACTGTTTTAACAATCAGCTATTGAAAACCCTATGAATAGCAGAGAAGCACTGACATAGTACTGGGCATGGCACAGTGCTGAGGAGCGTTTCATTCTGTTGTACATAGGGTCACTATGAGTTGGAGCAGACTGGATGGCATCTAACGACAACAGTTTTATGATTGTGGGCAGAGAACATTCCCACTATAAGACACAAGCATGTGGTCTCCAGAATCCCATCGATGGCAGGATTTGTCTGAAATCGGGGGAGGATATGAACATCCACCGACTCCCTCACCACTCAATTTCCAACCTCCATCAATAACAAAATAAAAATCAATTGGGCTCATCTTCTTCAAACAAAAGAACATAGAAATCTCTTAATAGGAAGAAAATAGGCTTCTTTATAATCAGACGAAGAAAATGGGGCATGTAATATACTTTGCCTCTCAAAACTAATTTCTTTAAAATTTTTAATTTAGAGCACACAAAATCACTATTTTTAAAAATACATCATCACGCAACTAATTCTGTACGAATGCAACTCAATATTGGGGGATTTTCCCATCAGATAGAGTTAAAATATTTCCAACCGAAAGCAAAGGATTCATTCATTTTGACTTATTAGTATAGGTTAGCTGTTAAATTTGTTTTCTCCCATTTTATGATCTCATTGGTCATTAAATATCGTGGTAGTGCCCTTCGGTGATTCTAGAAGTGCTATAACCACCTTTAGCCACTTGCCATTTGTGCAAAAGATCATTATTCACAAATATGCGCTCAATTCTCTCTGAGCTGAGCAAAGTCAATACTCGTAAAACACCATCACCCGTTTTTCATCCCACTCAATTTCCAGCAACCTCATCTCTGAATTCTCCTTACTCAGAAGAGCTGATGTCCAAATGAAATCGGAGCAATTGCGAACACACACACAGCCTTCCCCGTGACACACACATGACAGGGCCTCCTTTGAGGTCGATGCACATTCAGGACTTTACCTGAAGTTTTCCCCAGCTGGACACGCTTCTGGTCACTGTCACCTCCACAACACTTGATCTATGTTTGGGCCACACAAATTGATTTTACAATCAACTAAACCAATGGGCTGGGATTTAGCTTAGTTGGTAGAGCGCCACTCTGCAGTCTCTGAGGTCCCGAGTTCGATTCCCAGCACTGCAAAATGGGAGCAGGATGTGGCAACCCATTTCCAAGGCAATCCCGAAACAGTCAGCCATTGAAAACCCTAAGGGCCACTATGAGTAAGACACAACTCAAAGGCACCTAACAACAACAACAACAAAACCAAAGGGCATGGGCTTTAGGTAAAGCTCAGCATCCGGTCCTCTGGCGGCTCAGAGAGGATATGGCCCAGGCTGCCCTTCCAGAGTCTGCGTTTAGTGCAGGACATGTGAAGTAAAGCGAAGACACACAGACGGCCCCACACACGTTTCAACTCCTGCCACTCTGCACAGCTACAGAACCAGCAAAGCATAGGGTGGGGGGCATGTCATCTTGCTGTGTCTCTCTGGTCCTTCAGTTTCCCCAAACGTAAAATGTGGGTAATCGTCCCTACAGCCTAGGCGTGTTTGGACACCTGGGACTCAGCATCGGGTTGCTGAATAGTCCCAGTGGAGACAAGCTTTGGAAGTGCTAAGCACAAGGTTTAGCACTGACTAAGCACTCAGGATCAATCAGGTAAGCACGTGTTTTCAAACAATCATTTGCCGAGAACAGTTCCATGTCATGGAAGCCCTGCCTGCCCACAGGATAAGGAAATGGTCAGTAATGTGCTCAAGTGGTTGGGACTGGGGTTTGTGAATAGTCACCAGGAAGGGCAGAAATAAATCTCAGGGGCGCTGCCTTGGGACCAAAACAGACGTTCAAAAATCCCGCATATTGTCCGTCCCTGCAATGACTTCCAGAACAGCATGGAACCATGAGATCATGCTAGGAACGTTTTCTGCATGCTGGAAAGTGCTGTCTAAGGCTCAGGGGAGACTCATTCTATTGCTTAAGCACATGGATAAAGCTGCTGTTGCCTCTTGTACCATGATTCAAAAATAGGATTTGTTAGCAAGACCTTGTCTCTAGATTTAAAAAAAAAAAAAAGAAAAATAGGCTGGGGGGAGCAACCCAGTGGTAGAGCACTTGCAAAATATGTGCTAAGCCTTGGGTTTAACTCCCAAGTACTGCAAAAAAAAAAAAAAAATCTTATGGAGAAATCTGATTTCCATCACACGACGTGGCAGAAGGTACTATTGGGTTCTTTGACTAAAGATTGCTTAAAATTTAGTGAGCTTGAGCCAGGTGCCATGGCACATGCCTATAAACCCAGTGGCTCAGGAGGCAGAGGCAGGAAGATCACAAGTTCGAGACCAGAGGCAGTCTGCATAATTTAGGGAGACCCTGTCTCAAAAAGTAAAAAAAATGGGCTGGGGCTGCAGCTCAGCGGCACAGCACTTGCAAAGCGTGCAGGCTTGAGGCCCTGGGTTCAACTCCAGTACTGAGGAAAAAAAAAAATTAGTGAGCTTGACTTACTGGGAAAAAAAAAATCACAGTTTCGTGAAAAACTCAGTGCTCAGATCTGAAGGGAATTCGTAATTGGCATTTCCATAACCCAGCTGCCTGCCTATTAAAGAGGACCCAGAATAAATAAATAAAGTAACAAATGAAAAAGCAAGCACTCAAGTTCTACACTGTTTAAAAAAAGAAAAGACAGTGCACACTAGAAATGAACCCACTCTTGTATTTCCTACAAGGCCTTGATTGAAAACCATGCAGTATTTTAAGAATGGAAAGCGGTGTTTCACAACTCAAAACTATGGCAAACTGGGAAGGGCACAAGGTCTTCCCAGGATCTTTTTTTTAGAGGAGTCACATTTTTTCAGCTGTGATTTGGGAAATATTCTGTGACTCAGAATTTTCCAAGTTTTAGTTTTTGTTTTTGTTTTCTTTTGGTTTTCTTACTTTTTTTTTTCTTTCCTTTTTCTGGACATTCTAAACTGAGATGCCTCGCGCTCACAGTTAAAGGGGCATTTTATGAGAACAATTAGCAAGAGGTTCAATTTGCTATTTTATTCTGCATCACTGGAAAAAAGAAAAGAAAAGAAAGGTTGTGGAGGTCCATGGTAGAGACTGCTAATAAATATTCAAAATCCGTTTTTCCTTTCCTCCTCACTAACAAAACCTCTATATTTTGGCAGGTGGCAATTCGCAAAAAAAAAAAAAAGAAAGAAAGAAAGAAAGAAAAAAAAAAGGAACGCACATAACCGTTTTCTCTTGTACTTGTTTGCTTGAGGTGGCCTATGACATGTAGGGGAAAATTGTCAAGTGGGGTTTTTCTGGAAAGTTCTTTAAAAGAAGTTGATTTGTTTTATGATGGACAGTATATTCTGTAAACCTTAACCCTCATAACCGAGACCCAATAGCTGGCGATACAGCAGCCATCTTGGCACCATGAAGGAGGAAAGTAATTTCTAAACACCTTTATCCTGACATTCCTAAGCTTCTGAGTGTATGTGAGTAATTACTTCCTTCTAAAATGTCTTATTATTTGTTTAAACTCGATTGGACTTGGCCTCTATTGCTTGGAATTCCTAATTGGCACAGGCCCTTAATGTTCAGCTTGCCATTTTGATGGAAGACTGGAGTTCCAAATAAGATTAATCCAGAAAAATCACAAAGCAAAGATCGACAAGTATTTACTGTGGATTTGTAATAAGTGTGCTTCTTCTGAGTCTTAGATTCGCTTGATTTCAGTCACATACCCTGGAAGAGGTTTAGAATACATAAAGACTTTGATCTAAGAGTCATTTCCCACATGTGTGGGACATGAATATTTGTTCTGAAATATTTAACATGTATACAGAGTTAGAGATAGTAAAATAATCATCACCCAGGTACCTTCCCCCAACACTTTCAAAAACAAACCATTATCAATGCGAGCTCTGCACAGTGGCACACACCTGTAATCCCAACACTCAGGAGGCCGAGGCAGGAGGATGGTGAGTTCCAGGCCAGCCTGGGCTATGTAGAAAGATTCTGTCTCAAACCACGCCCCCCCACGAAAACCACCAATACCAGTACATCAGGCTGCTGAAGCCATGTCCCCTGTGCACAGCTTCCCACCAGATCCTCTTTTTCACCTATCTTAAAGTAACCACTTGTCTAAATTTTTTTTTTTTTTTTTTTGCGGTACTGGGGGTTGAACCCAGGGCCTCGCACTTGCATGCTCTGCACGTGCTGGACCACTGAGCTGCACCCCCAGCCCATTTTTTTACTTTTTGAGACAGGGTCTCACTAAATTACACAGACTGCCTCTGGTCTCAAACTTGCGATCCTCCTGGCTCCACCTCCCAAGTTGCTGGGATTACAGGTGTGCGCCACCATGCCCACTTGTCTAAATTGAGGGCTATTTCTTTTTTGCTTTATACTCTCCAAGCTGCATATATCTCAAGTGGTTTAAAACAAAACAAAAAAGGTCTAGACACAACTTCCTAGGTTCAAATCCTGGCTTTGATATTTACTTGCTGAGCAACCTTAAGAAGTTACTTGAACTCTCTGTGCCTCTATTTCTGCACTGTAAAAGGGAAAAAACAATATAGCACTTCACAAACCTATGGTGAGGGTTAATAAATATAAAATCTGCTATCTAGTAAAGGCTATGTAAGTACTTATTATCATTATTTTCCTGAAAATGCATAGAATTTGTTTTTTTACACAGATTTATTTAGATCCCCATGTAATTTTTAGGTATACCATGTTGTTGTTGGGTGCCAGGTGTAACTCATAGTAACCCTCATAGTGTTTCCAATGGCTGACTGCTTAGGGATTGTTTTGGGAGTAGGTTGCCACATTCTTCTCCCATTTTTGTGGTGCTGGGGGCCAAACCCAGGGTCTCAGAGTATGCAGAACAGCACTCTACCAACTGAGCTAAACCTCAGACCCCAGCTATACCATAGCACCCCCTTATCTGTGGTTTTGCTTTCTACACTTTCAGTCACTCATGGTCAACCATGGTCTGAAATATTAAATGGAAATTTTCAGAAGTAAACACTTCATAAGGTTGAAGCAACTTTGATCGTAGCATATTATGGTAATTGTTCTATTTTAGTAGCTGTTGTGGCTATTGATCTTTTGCTGTGCCTGATTTATAAATTCAATTGGATCACAGTTAGAGATACACTACACGAACAAGCAGTGGCTACAGAGTTGGGTCATCTCTGCTGTTTCAGGCATCCCCCTGGGGTCTGGAGACATGTCCTCTGCAGAGAAGGGGGTCAACTGCAAACCATAATTTATCACAAAGATTATTGCATTTATAGTAAGCACTATGGCATGTTTATATTTGACATTGCATACAATGATAATAAGATTTTTTCATGAGTAGAACTTGGCTCACCTGTTCCATCTTCTACCTCCATGACCAGCCAGAGTCCACTCGGGCATCCAACGCAGGAATGCAGGTGACGTCCATCAGCATTGGAGTCTCCCTCCAAAATCCTTCTCCAAAGCATCGCCTTCTCTCCATGCGCATTGCCCCCTTCTTCCCCGTTTCCATTGCTCTTCACCAAGCAACCACAGAGCTCCTTCCTGGGGAAAGGAAGCCGGTCAGAGGATGGCCCTCCCTGCGCACCTTCCGTGGCTCCCACTTGCCCCGCCCCGGAGCTGGCCAGCTTCTACCCAACTTTAATATCCTCGCCACCACCTGGCCCCTCCCCTTGCTCCAGGCATCGCCAATGCAACTGAAACCATGGCGTCCCCGGGGCCATCGGGCTGCCCTCAGCCCTGTGCCTTTGGTGCGCCCTCCCCAGGCCACCCTCCAACCCGCCTACCAGCCTGTGCTGTTTCCACCCAACTAATCTTCAGATCTTGGAGGTCTCACTTGCAGACCTTGACCACTCAGCCACGCCCACTCAGCCACGCCCAGGCAGCTCCAAGCTCAGTCCTCCTGGCCTAGGCCTAGCCACACCCACTTCCCTAGTGACATCCTGACTGCTCAGCTGACGCTGATTGGGACCCATCTCTGTGGGCCAGGTGCTGGGCCCCCTGCACACCCCACATGGCACAGCACACCTGCAAGCAGGAGCCAGCCTGGAGGAGGAAGCAAAACTGAGGCGCCAAACACCTTCCTTCCTTATAGTCCTAGATCTCTCTCTCTCTCCCTCTCTCTCTCTCTCTCTCTTCCTCTCTCTCTCTCTCCCTCTCCCTCTCCCTCTCCCTCTCTCCCTCTCCCTTATTTTTTATCATCTTCTGAAGTCCACCTTTTTTTGATCCCTTAACCCAGGGGTGTCCAACTTCTTGGCTTCCCTGGGCCACATTGAGCAAAGAGAAATTATCTTCAGCCACACATAAGTTACACAATATGTTGTTGTTGCTAGATATCATCGAGTCGGTATCCGACTCATAGCGACCCTACATACAATAGGCGAAACACTTTGTCAATGCTTCTCTGCTGTTCATGGGGTTTTCGATGGCAGATTGTTTTTTTGAAGTGGGTTACCCAGTCCTTCTCCCAAGCCTACAGCACCTGCTGTTCCCAGGCGGTCTCCCATCCAAGTACTAACCGGGCCTGACCCTGCTTAGCTTCTGAGATCTGATGGGAATCAGATGCCACGGGGCTACGGCTGCAGGCCGTTACATAATATAGTTAGTGCATATATGTAATAAGGGAAGTGGCAAAGAAAATAAACACCAAAAAAGACACATTAAAGCAATTTGTGGAGGCGCTTTAACTAACTGTCCTGGGCTGCATGTGGCTGCAGGCTGGCCATGCCCGCTAACCTATTTGCTCTCTCAGAGATCAAGAAAGACAAACAGTTGGAAGTTAACTGAATTCTGTTGGTAAGAGGAGGGGAGATTGGCACAATCAGACTGTCAATGAAATTCTCAGCACAGCATTTGGGGGTGGAGACCGAGTCATATCCCACCAAATACAAAGTTAAAAGTACTTTGACTCCCCAATGCCCCCCCCCCACCTTGAACAATGCACTGCAGCAAGACCAGGATGTATGTCCCTAGGAGCATTTATAAGGATGCTCATTATCTATAATAGAAGTCTATACCGGGCTCACTTTAATATCCTTTAATATAGAAATGGTTACATGAATTAAGTCATATCTATTATAGAAAGACCCCTCGAACATATTATTAAGTGAAACAACTGGAAATGTATTATGCATAATAGGCTACAATTTCTGTGAGGAACAATGTAAATAAGCACCTGTAAATGAACGCAGGCAGGTCTGAAAAAGACACGGTTCACAGTGATCGCCTCGGCCGGGGTGAGTCTGCGGGGAACTGGAGGAGGGGAGAAGAGACTTTAACTTTTTAAACATGTTTTCTGTATTGTTCAAATCTAAGACTGAGTGTGCACTTGGATGTTACCTGCTATTTTGCCCCTAAATCATAAATTTTTAATTTTAAAAAACTGTAATGAAAGATGTAGGAGTTACGGAGTTATACAGCTGTGGTCGCAGGTTCAAAGACTACAAAGCAGTAAAAAGGGTCAGGGTTCTTTTTTATTTTCATTTTCATTTTTACTTCTAAAGCTGTAAGAATAAGAAGTGAGAAGGATGATTTTTATCATTCTCACTGAAAACCTACAGAAAGAACCAAAGTGATAGTGCGCACATAGAATCCCAGCCCTTAGGAGACTGAGGTAGGAGGATCGCAGGTTCGAGGCCAGCCTGGGCCAAGTAGTAAGACCCTGTCTCAAAAATAAATAAATAAATAAATAAATAAATAAATAAATAAATAAATAAATAAATAAATTAGCTGGGTGCAGTGGAACACACCTGTAATTCCAGAGATTCAGAAGGCAGAGGCAGGAGGATCTCCTGTTTGAGGCTAGAGACAGCCTACACAACTTAGTGAGATCTTGTCTCAAAAATAAAAAAGGAAGGCCAGGCATGGTGGTGCACACCTGTAATCCCAGCAGCTTGGGAGGCGGAGGCAGGAGGATCGCAAGTTCGAGACCAGAGGAAATCTGCATAACTTAGCAAGACCCTGTCTCAAAAAAAAGTTTAAAAAATAAAATAAAATAAAATAAATAAATAAAAAATGAAGAAAGGGCTGGGGAGGCAGCTCAGTGGTAGAGCACTTGCCAAGCATGCACAAAGCCCTGGGTTCAACCCCTCAGTACTGAAAAACTAATTAAACAATTAACTTTAAAAACCTGAGGAAAAAATAAATAAAACCAGCTCTCAAAGAGGATAAATGACCACACATTATCCCTTCATCCAGTAAAGATACGTTTAACACATTATTACTTCAACTCTCTGAGCCACATCTTTAAGATAGAAAAACTAATACAGCCAAAGATTTAAACAATATTTTCAGAAGATTAAATAAATATGAGAATCCCTCACCACATACTTTGGACATGATGTCAGGAGAGACCAATCCCCCTAGAGAAGAACATCATGTTTGGGAGAGTGGCAGATCAGTGAAAATAAGGAAGACCTGCAACTAGATGGATTGACACAGTGGCTGCAACAATGGGCTTAAACATTGAAAGGATCATGTGCATGGCAGTATCAGGGAGTTTTTTGTTCTATTGTACATAGAGTCACTATGAGTCAGACCCAACTCACTGGCACTTAATAACAACAACTCAGCAACTCACCACAGCACTTAGCACATAAAATTAATTTTAGGTGTCTAAAAATGACAGAACCAATGTGCTCTCTTCATTTGTTCCTTTTCATCTTTGTTATTGTTAGGTGCCATTGAGTTGGGTCCCATTCATAGCCACCTCCATAGGGTTTTCAATGGCTGATTGTTTTGGGATTGCTTCAAAAGTGGATTGCCATGTCCTTCTCCTATTTTTGCTGTGCTGGGGATCGAACCTGGGTCCTCAGAGAGTCCAGAGCAGCACTCTACCAACTGAGCTAAACCTAGCCCTCATTGTATCTTTAATGTTCTTTAATCATGGTGCTATGTCTACAACGTGGATTTTTTTTTTTACATTGCTTAATATTTTTCAGTCTACTCTCCATGACTCCATATCTTCTGTGTTATCTGTTTCTATTGTTGTGTGTTATATTCCAGAGGAAAGGGGAGCTTTCAGCTCACTAATTCTCTCTTCAGCTGTCTCAAATCTCTTGTTTACTCCATCCAACTTAAAAAAACAAACTGTATTTTTTATTTACAATATTTCCTACAGATTCTTTCTTGTATTAAAAAACTATTTGCTCAGTTTAAGGTCAGTTGGAAATCTATTTGGAAATTATAGACATATTTACTTTAAAGCCTTTCAGATTTACCTAGAAGCGGCACAGGTAGCATGGTATAGAAGTTTAGCATGAGGGATTCAAAGCCAAACTGGATCAATTTCATCTTTGTCACTTGCCAGTTATATAATTTGGGGCTAACCTTAGTATACCTCTATTTCTCTTCTACTTAGTAAATAGAATAATTCTAATACATAGTCCATAGACTTTTTATGGACACTAAATGAATTGATATTTGTAAGTCACTTGGAACCATGCCTAGCATGTACTCAGCCTTCAATACATTTTAACTATGATCATTATTTCTATTTCCTCAGGTTTGAATTCTCCCATATGTAGGGTATATGGAATTTCTCTTGCTACATTGAGTTTCTTCATGTCCATTTAGATTTTTAAAAGCTCACTTTGCACAGAAGTTTTTCCATTAAGCCCTGTCAATTGGTTGCATGGATACATCAGCCCAAACCTCCAATTTCCCAAGCCTGAAATAGGTCCTAACGTTAGGGCTCTAGTATCCTTGCAACTAAAATCACCATTTTCATACTTCTGCATCATGCAGGCCTATAGAAATGATTTGCAGACTCAGTCCTTCTGACTCCACATACCAAGTTCTTGCCACTGCTCCATAGCTGCCTCCTCCCCAGTGTCACAAGGATGCAAGCCAAAACCAGCTTGCATGGGTTGAAGAAGATCCAAAACCAGAAATAACAACTAAAATGGTCACTATAATAATCAACTCTGGCTTCCATAACAAAATGCCACAGCCTATATGGCATATACAAGTTTATCTTCTTGCTATTCTGGAGTCCAGGAAGTCCAAAATCAAAATCCAGCATAACTGTTTCCGGTGAGAACTTTCTTCCTGGGTTGGAGATGTATACCTTTTTGCTTTGTGTTTGCATGGTTTTCTTCAATGCATGTTTGCAGAAAGAGAGATTAGAGAGAGAGGGCTTTCTGATATGTGACATTATAAGGACACTAATTCTATCAGATTAGGGGCCCACCATATGATCTTTCCTAACCTTAATTACTTGCTTACTCCAGATACAGCCACACTGGAAGTTAGGATTTCAACATACAAATTTGAGGAGACACAAACATTCAGCCCATAAGTTACCCATTCCAGAAACTCACCTACTCAAAGGGAAATTAGAGACGCTAATAATAAACCTGGAAATGGAGGTGAGCAGAAATTTTTTTTCTAAGACTAAGGCAATCTGGACACGATTAAAGATTAAGTAAAAGACTGAGTGGTCCTGAAGGGCATGGATTCTAGTATTGCTTCTGCATTTTCAGCACCCAACACAACACATTTAATAAGTACCTGCTGGATAGCCATTCAGCGAACACAGGAATGAATGAGAAGGTGTGAAGGTGGGAAAGAGAGAGACTGAAAAACTTTCACCAAAGGCAGAATGAAATCGTGGTTAAGATTTGGGGCTCAATACTATATAGTAAAAGATAGAGAAGACTTGGATGGGAAACTTAGATAGGAAGGGGGGAAGGGGGAAACATAGAGGAGGGTAAGGGGTAACCTATATGAATAATGCTTATCAAATTGCATATATGAAAATTGTCACAACGAAAAGCATGTCAAAATGAATCACATTATGATGTACATTAAAAATTTCTAATAAAATAAAACAAAAAAAGATTTGGGGCTCTGACGGTGTAGTCTTGGCTGTACTACTTACTGTGCTGCTGGGTTCAGGCAGCTTTCTTAACAATCTGGCTCTCTGTTTCCCCATCTGAAAAATGGAAATACCACTAACTTCATGGGATTGCAGAGAGGACAAAGCAGGCCATATATCAATTCATTTATTTATGCATTAGTAAAGGTCTGTTGAATGGATGTAGATGGCTACAGAGTTGAGTAAGAGAAAAAGCATGTTTTCCTCTCTTATTTAGATACATTTTACCAGTGCAGATCCTGACTTAATCTCAGTACAGGAGAACCTGAGAAATTAAATGATCCATCCATTTTGTTGTTGTTGTTGTTGTTGTTGTTAGGTGCCGTTGAGTCGAGTCTGACTCACAGTGACCCTCACAGGGTTTTCAGTGGCTGACTATTTTGGGATTGCCTTGGGAGTGGGTTGCCACATCCTTCTCCCATTTTGCGGTACTGGGAATTGAACTTGGGACCTCAGAGACTGCAGAGCAGCACTCTACCAACTGAGCTAAATTCCATCCATTTTAGGCGACAACTAATACACAAAATCTGGACAACTATAAGATTTGACTATTTAATATTGTTGTCATCATTGTATTAGGTTTAATAACTTGCTAGTATGTTCAAACCTGCAGTGGTACCACTATGGTGTCTGATCCCATCAGACCTCATAAGCTAGGCAGGGTCAGGCCTGGTTAGTACTTGGATGGGAGACCACCTGGGAACACCAGGTGCTGTAGGCTTGGAGAAGGACCCAGCAATCTACTCCCAAAAGGCAACTAGCCATTGGAAACTCTAAGAATAGCAGAGAAGCACTGACAGTGGTGTTTCGTCTGTTGTACATAGGGTCACTATGAGTCAGATACCGACTTGATGGCACCTAACAACAACAGTTTGTTCAAGGTCAAGTTGGATCTATATGCAAACACTGAGATTCCTCGTGGGTTACAGTTGAAGGGAATAAAATGAAAGATAGACATTTTCTTTTGGAAAAGGAAGAAGTCTAACATTTGTCCACTACTGATGATCCTGAATGTCACCTGGAGTCAGATCGCCTACGTCTTCCACAAAGAAGTTAACAGTGCTCTTGTTTGAAGTCAGGAAGTGGGACCATTGGCTGCATGATCTGATTTAGCACTGAAAGAATTATAAGGATGTGAGAATGTGCTTATTTTGACTTATATAGTTATTCACCTAGAGGTGAAATAAATAAATGTCAACTACCATCCTGTTGATGCTGAGAATCTTCTCATCTGATCACGTGGCCTTAATCTGATGAATGATAAGGAAAGCTCCATGTACCAAAGATCAGTACATTTGAGGTTAAAAACGAACCAGGAAAAAAAAAAGAATACTCTGCTGTTAATCTGCTGTGCCACCTTGAAGAAACCATGTGACTTCTCTGGTCCTCCATTTCCTCATTTGAAACACAAATGCAGTGATCCTTCTTGTGACTTACTCATGACAGTTAAGCAAATGAATGACAAGAATATTGCTTTGAGAGGTTTTCAGCAACTTTTATGGACAAAAGTCTAGCTATGGCTAAGTCTAGGGTTCCCCTGAATATTTTATAAGAAGAGTTCATTTTCACGTCTCTGAAAAACACTGGCAGTCGGAGCACAGGACAGGAGGATGGGCTCAGTGATAATGCATGTTTGCCAGCAGAATGGCTAAAAGGCCCTGGTGGAAATTCTCGAAGATCATATAGCTGGGTCTAACACTCACAGGCCACAGACCAGGACCATCCATATTTACATCCATACTCGCAGCCGCTCCCCATCGCTTGCATTACCACTTGAGCTCTGCCTCCTCCAAGATCAGCATCACACACACACCCCAGAGCCCCAGTCCATGGAAAACTGTCTTCCATGAAACCAGTCCTTGGTATCAAAAAGGTTGGGGGCCGCCGATGTAGAGGGTCTGGAGATGAGAAAAGTCAAGGGTTCAGAGACCACAGGGGCTGAAATGGTTGTTGTTGTTGTTGTTGTTAGGTGCCGTGGAGTCGTGTCCAACTCATAGTGACCCTTATAGGGTTTTCAATGGCTGATTGTTTCAGGATTGCCTTGGGAGTGGGTTGCCACATCCTTCTCCCAGTTTTGTGGTGCTGGGAATTGAACTCAGGACCTCAGAGACTGCAGAGTGGCGCTCTACCAACTGAGCTAAATCCCAGCCTGCTGAAATGCTTAGGTCCCCACAATCACATGTTGAACTCCTATCCCAGTGTGATAAGACCAGAAGGTGTACCTTTGGGGCTGATCAGTTCAGGAGGCAGGACCCCTCCTGAATGGGATTAGTGCCCTTACACAAAAGGACACAGGAGTCCCCTCCCTGTCATTGCCCCCCTCCCTGTCTCTCTCTTCCTCCCATGTGAGGAGCAAGGAGATGACCATCTATAAGCCAGGAAAAGAGCCATCACCAGACCCCAGATCCACCAGCACTTTGTCTTTGGCCTCCAAGCCTCCAGAGCAATGAGGAATAAGTATCATTTAAACCACACACGGGCTGGGATTTAGCGCAGTTGGTAGAGCGCTGCGCTGCAGTCTCTGAGGCCCCGAGTTCAATTCCCAGCACCACAAAAATGGGAGAAGGGCCTGGCAACCCACTCCCAAGGCAATTCCGAAACAGTCAGCCATTGAAAACCCGATGAGGGTCACTATGAGTCGGACACCGACTCGACGGCACCTAACAACAAGCCACACACGGTCCAGAGTATTTTTGTTATAGCAGCCTGAATGGACTGAAGCAGAGATGCATCACCATCTGCTGTCTGAGGGCCAGGGAACTGGCACAAAGAGGCGAAGCTGCTATAGAATTGCAGCTCAGCCTTAAAGCTCCCTCCTGAGCACTAGAGCGATATTTGAGCACCGTTCTGGATTCAGCAAAGTGTGTGGACGCCGCGAACATCATTAGATCACAGGATCTCAGATTAGAAGGAGCCTCATTTGCCCTAGGTGAGCCGTGGTGACTCACACGATGCTATCAGCTCACGAAGTCCCTGGAGGGGTCAGCAGACTGCACCACTGCAAACCTGGAAAGCGATGCTCGCACGATGGGGCGCCGTGACTCTAACCCGGGTGGATCCCTGGCACCTGAACAAGAAAGCCAGCCCACAGTGCTTTGCGCTCGTCAGTGTTACGCTGTCGTTCAGAATTCTCCCAAAAGGAAGGGGCAATTCTCTCTGGAGGCAACGTGAGATGAGTTTATGTGGCTTAAAGCATAAATAATTAATGCACACATTGATTACCTTTTTTCTTTTCTTTTGACATCCAACAGGACGTCTCTGGTGCCTGCCACTGTGACACTAGCCCCTTTCTCATGTTGGCCAATTGTTCTTTGAGCCGAACTCTTACAATGGGCAAAATGAATGCATTTCATTGTGCATTTCCATTGTGACGTTTACCATTACTCTCTGCTTACAGCATGGGATCCCCATCTTCCATTTGTAATGGTGGTGTAAAAGTTCCTTTTTAAGTAAATGTATTTAAGTTTAAGGGGGCTGGGATGTAGCTCAGTTGGTAGAGTGCTGCGCTGCAGTCTCTGAGGTCCTGAGTTCAATTCCCAGCACCGCAAAAATGGGAGAAGGACCTGGCAATCCACTCCCAAGGCAATCCCGAAACAGCCATTGAAAACTCTATGAGGGTTGCTATGAGTCGGATACCGACTCGACAGCACCTAACAACAACAACAACATTTAAGTTTGAAATTAAAGAAAAACGGTGAATAAACAACAGTACAAGGGGTACTCTGCCATAGCAAAGAAAGGTGACTTTACACAAAGGTGACATAAGTTAATCAAACCGAGGGCAAGGAAGGTGGGCAAGAAGGAAGGAAGCCAGCATCAGTGCAGTGCCTACTCCATGCCAGGCATTGGAGTAGGCATCGTTTGCACGTTGCTTTTTCAGTTGATAGCCGTAGTGAATTTATAAAAGCAATCCAGCAGGTGGCTTAGTGCAGACTCTGAAACCACCTACCAGTTGTGGGAACCTGGGTAAGTGACAAAAATCACTCCGTTTGGGCCTCAGCCCAAAGTTGCCATATTTAGTAGATAAAAATATAGGATGCCCGGTTAAATTTAAATTTCAAATAAATGATGAGATAAATAGTATGTCTCACACAATATGGGGGATATACTTTTAAAAATACTTTCATTGTATATTTTAAGGTGCCCAACATGATGTTTTGATATGTTTATATATAACAAAATGATTACTATAATGAAGCAAATTAACATACGCATCATCTCTCATAGTTAGGCAGGATTTTTTGCGTGTCAAAAGAGCCTGACATCTACTCTTTGGGCAAAAATCCTGAATACAATACAAACCATTAACTAGAGTTCTCATGCCGTACATTAGATCTCTAAGCTTGTTCATCCCTCATAGCTACATCTTTATATCCTTTGACCTACATCTCCCTTTCCCCACAGTCACTGTCCTGGAAAACATCATTTTAGTCTATCTCTGTGTATCCAGCCTTTTTCTTAGATCCCACATGTAAGTAAGAGTATACCCTATTCTTCTTTCTGTCTCTCCCTTACTTTGCATAGCATATTGTTCTCCCGTTCACCTATGTTACAGCAGATGGCAAGATGTCCTTTTTTAAGGCTAGATAATATTCCATTATATACGTATATCACATCTTCTTTATCAGCTCATCCACTGATGGCCCCAGGTTATTACCATATGGTTGTTCTGCATTTAACTTCTTTAGGAACCTCCATGCTGTTTCCCATAGTGACTATACCAATCTACATTCCTACCCAGTGTGCTAGGGTTCCCTTTGCTCCACTCTACCATCAACACTTGGTATCTCTTATCATTTTCATGATGGCCATCCTAACAGATGTGAGGTGACATCTCACTGTGGTTTTGGTTGGCATTTCTCTGAGGATTAGTGATGTGGAGCACCTGTGCGGACACCTGTTGGCCATTTGCTTCTCCTCTTTGGAGAAATATCTCTTCAGGCCATTTAGCATTTTATAATCTGGACTTTTGTGTCATTGTTATTGAATTGGGTGCGTGCTTTATATATTTTGGATACTACTCGTTAATCCAAAACATGATTTACAAATGTTTTCTCTCAATCTGTAGGCTACCCTTTCACTTTGTTGATGTTTCCCTTTGCTGTGCAGAAACTTTTTGGTTTAGGGTAGTCCTATTTATTGATTTTTTGCTTTTTAGCCTGAGCTTTTGATGTGTTATCTGAAAAATCATTGCCAAAGCAAATATCTGTGTTTCCTTCTGGGAGTTTTATGGCTTCAGTTCTTACACTGGGATCTTTTATCCATTCTGACTTGATATTTGCAAACAGTATAAGATAAGGTACATAAATAGGAAGAGGTAAAATTATCTCTATTTGCAGATGGCATGATGCAATATGTATTAAAAGCCCAAAGACTACACATATATGCACATACACACAGAGAGAAAACCATCAATACTAGCAAAGGAAATCAGTAAAGTTGCAGGATAAAAAACAAACCTACAAAAGTCAGTTGTGTTCCTATACATAAATAATTACCTATCTAGAAAACAGTCCCATTTACCATAGCTTTAAAAAATACATTGTAGGAATAAATTAACCAAAGAGGTGAAAGATCGATTCACTGAAAACTATAAAGCTCTAATGAAAGAAACTGAAAAAGGCACAAACAAATGGAAAGATAGTTCATGTTCACAGACTGGAAGAATTAATATTACTAAAATGCCCACACTGCCCAAGGCAAAATACAGATTCAATGCAACCCCTCAGTTGCCATGGTGGTCTTCACGGAAACAGGAAATTTTTTTTTATTTGTATGAAACCACAAAAGACCCCTAATAGCCAAAGAAATTTCTGAGAAAGAAACACAAAGTTGGCAGCATCACACTTTCTAATTTAAAATTATATTACAGGGCTGGAGGCGTAGCTCAGTGGTAGGGCACTTGCTTAGCATGTATGTAGCCCTGGGTTCTATCCCCAGCACTGAACAAAAATAACAAAATAAAATTTAAAAGCTATAATAACCCAACAGCGTGGTACTGTCATAAAAACAGACACATAGACCAATGGAATAGAATGGAAAGCCTGAAAATAAACCCAAACATGTACAGCCAACAGATTTTTAACAAAGGCACAAACAAGACACAATGGAGAAGAGATAATTTCTGTAATAAATGGTATGGGGAAAACTAGATTTCCATATGCAGAGAAGGAAAGGAAGGAAGGGAAGGAAAGGAAGGAAGGGAAGGAGGCAGGGAGGAAGGAAGGAAAGAGGGAGGAAGGGAGGGAAGGAGGGAGGAGGAAGGAAGGAAAGAAGGAAGGAAGAAAAAAGAAAAGAAAGGGAAGGAAAGAAAGAAAAAAGAAAGGAAGGAAGGAAAGAAAGAAGGAAGAAAAAAGAAAAGAAAAGAAAAGAAAGAGAGAGAAGACTGGACCCTTCCCTTTGGGACATACATACTTATACTAAAAAAAAAAAATTTATTTATGAGATTCAGATAACAGGGCTGTCTATATTCAATCCAGTAGGACTTCCTCAGTTTTCTCTACGACCATACGGAAATAATAAGTGTCTACCTCATAAATAAGAGATGAAGAGTACTTAGAACATTGTCCAGCACACGGTTGGCACTTGATAACTGTTTTACTATTATCCCCTGGTCTCGTGAGGTCACCATGAGAATTTTGCCCCCAGGACACTTGCGTGGGACACCAGGGTTCCGTGACACACAGTTTGGGGAAACATTCACCATCTCTACCCAGCCTCTATTCTGAGCAGGCTAAGGATGCCTCCTGAGGGCAGAGACCAGACCTGTGCCTTCACCAGTGTGCCTGGCACCACATCAGGTTACAGCTCAGTTAACACACACTGAGAAAAGCTTTCAAGGACCACCTTGCAGGTGAAAAGGCTGAAATCCACCAAGACCACGTGGCTCATGGCTGGTCTGAGGCTTGAATCTACAAATCAATAGGTATTGAGGGTAGTGTCTGTATTAATGATCACCTTTGTTGTTGTTGTTAGGTGCCATCAAGTCAGGTCTGACTCATAGCAACCCTGTGTACAACAGAACAAAGCACTCCCTCGTGCTGTGTCATGCCTGGAACTATGTCTTGCTTCTCTGCCTTTCATAGGGTTTTTAATGACTGTTTTGGGATTGTTTTGGGAGTGGATTGCCAGGTGCTTCTCCCATTTTTTTGGTGCTGGGGATGGAACCCAGAGCCTACAGCACACAGAGCAGCACTCTACCAACTGAGCTAAACACCAGCCCCTAAAGATCACCTTGTTGTTGTTATTAGGTGCCAACAAGTCGATATCTGACTCATAGCGACCCTCATAGGGTTTTCAATGGCTGACTGTTTCAGGATTGCCTCAGGAGTGGATCGCCACACCCTTCTCCCATTTCTGCGGTGCCAGGAATTGAACCCAGGACCTCAGAGACTACAGAGCAGCTCTCTACCAACTGAGCTAAATCCCAGCCCCTAATGATCACCTAGGCTGGTCAAAATGACAAGGACTGAAAACCTCCAGAAAGCAAAAGAGGTGCTCAATTCGCGGAGACTTCCTGGCACCCTTGAAAAGGGGAATTGCTCTCAGGACTCATCCTGGCCCTATTCTGGGAGGCTGAACCCCAATCCTGCCCATTCATGCTGTCTTACTAAAATCTTTGGGCTGACTTTTACAATGCAATCATGTAGTTACTTAAATAATGGCCAGCAGTTGCTGCTTTCCTATCTACAGTGCCATTAGCACCAGGCGAGGCGCAGGAGTAATTCAAAAAAGTGTAAGCCGCGTGTGACCTCAAGGGCCACCCAGTCAGGCTAAAAAGCTGAGGTCTTCAAACCTTCAGAAAGCAAGAGCTGAAGCACAAGGCTGGATGAGGAGGGGGGGTTGGTGCGTTCTGTGTGGGCCCTGAGGAGGAACTCGGGATCACTGGGGAGAAATGGTAAGGGTGCGCATGGGAACACGGTTTCTAACCCACATCTGTCTACAGAGGGAGTGTGTGTGCACAGGGAAGCAACGAGTCGTCCACTGGAGGCCGACAGGGAGGCCTGGGCACAGTTGCAGGGGAATGCTGTTCAAAGGCGCCCACAGAAGCTGGGTGTGCTGGTCCTTGCGGTTGCTTCTCAGGCAGGGGCTCCGTGAGTCTGCACCTGCCCAAGCTGTCATGGTACCCGACCTGTGTCATCCAGCTTGGGGTCATCCATGAAGCGGAAGGCTGGGCTTGACAGCAGAGTGGAGAGTGGGCTCCAGCACATGCAGCCCGCCTCTGCTGCACCTGCTAGGCATGCATGGCATGGCAAAGGACAGAGAAGGTGTGCCCGCCAGAGGGAGGGGGACAGGCCCTCTCTTCCCCAGTCAGGCCTCTCTGGGCTCCCTACAAAGCTAAGGTACGTCCAGGCCCCACGACTCACATTAGAATTGTGGCAAGACTGCCCAAAGCTTTTATTTTATTTTTTTTAATTCTTTGCACCATTAGAAGATATTCTCTGGGTTATGCCAGAACCATCTGGAAAGGCAGGAAGGCACACTGCCTGCTGCCTGGATCCTCTGCTCAGCTCAGCAGGCCCGGCTTGGAGAAGGAAACATCCCAGCCCTCGCCAGCCACGCCTGCTCCTCCCCTGCTGCCGCCACACAGCCACGGCCAACAGCCAAACTTGCTCCTGTGCCCCGCAGCCTCCTTGGAGGCCTCTCGCTGCCTGCCGTGTCTGGAGGAGAGGTACCGCCTGGCTAGGTGTCAGCAAAGCGTGGATTTTATTACTCTGCGGTTTGGTTTTCAATGAGAAGCTCGAAGAGCTTTGATAGTTAATGCGTGGGGAGGAGAAACTTGAGGGAGCAGAGCACCGCGGTTTTCCCCGGAACCTGTGCATCTCCCGCCACCTCCAACACCACACTTTATCGCTGCCCAAGGCAGAGGAGACTTGTCCTGCAGACTGGACCCTCTAGATCGCCAGGCAGGCTGAGAGGTGGCCGGCCCAAGCCTGGAGGCCACCTAGGGAAGCCTGAGTCCTGGGATGACTCTATGGCTTACACTTTTTTGAATTACTCCTGTGCCTCGCCTGGTGCTAATGGCACTGTAGATAGGAAAGCAGCAAATGCTGGCCATTATTTAGGTAACTACATGATTACATTGTTTGGAAGAGTGGCAGGTCAACGCAAAAGAGGAAAACCCTCCACCAGATGGATTGACACAGTGTCTGCAACAATGGGCTTAAACATAAATAAGATCGTTTGCCTGGCACAGAATCGGCAAGTGTTTCGATCTGCTGTACATAGGGTCGCTGAGTCGGACTCGACGGCACCTAACAACAAAAACAACATGATTGCATTGTCAAAGTCAGCCCAAAGATTTCAACAAGACAGCGTGAATGGGCAGGATTGGGGTTCAGCCTCCAAGAATAGGGCCAGGATGAGTGCATGGAGAGACACTATCACCCCAATGCAGATGTGAGCCCCGGCATTTTTTCTAAAGAGAAAGAAGAATATATATGCCTTGTTTATAAACAGAAAAGAAGAAGATGAAATACCTGGAAGATGTATATTTACCAAAAAGAAAAAAAAAAAAGATCCTGGCGATTCTTTTTAATTGGGTTTGAAGGGGTTACTTCATCATGCAGCAAATTAGAAAATTCATAATTTATCATTGCACCCAGTCGAAATGCCACCCAACTGCGTCGCACCCCTGCGAAAACCGTCACATGGTAGCAAACTGTCAAGCCTGCTGCAGCCGACGGGCAAAATTAATATGCAAATGTATGCAAGAAATTAAAAAGCAGAATTACCCAGGCAAATGAGGTAGCTATACTTGAATTGTTAGAATTATGAATAATTACTGCGAATTTTCTGCTCCTAATATAACTTGTTTTTTGATAAACAAAGACTTAATTATCGAGATGCGCTGGAGAATTTCCGTGGCGCTCATTAATCTCGCAAAAAAAACAAGTCCCTGGTGCCCAAGCCGTAATGAAGAGCGCGTGCCCTGAATCTTCAGAAAGATCACAGGCACCAGGGTGCCAGGGCTGGAGAAAAAAATGACAGTGCCAATGTCCCCTCCTGTACCCTGGAGTGCCATAACGTCTTCCACTAACTATCAAAGGGACTTATTTATGCCAGCAGCTGAGCTATAAGTCCAATTTATGATGCCTTGAGCAGCGCTGAAATGATGTGTTGATGTGCGGTGGAAATGCCATCTTGCAGTGGTGCGCGGGTCCCAAAGATACCCACATGATGAGGACCCGGCGCACCACGCTAATGGATGCCGCGTGACAGACCGGAATCCGCAAGAGGGACCGTCTTTTAGGACCAGTCTCGATGGGTCTCCATTAATCTTGGTTGTGCAGTTCACTGGTGTCCATGGGAACAAGGGCATTATCATAAACACTGGTTTTAAATTTTCCCATTAAGAGCGAGCAACTTGGAGGAGCAGGGCCGGGTCCCAACCCACCGGGAGCAGTGGCCCAGGCAGCCATCGCCATCTCTAATGACAGGTGCCGCTCCGGATGGGTGGACCAGGGAAGCGCTCGCTCCTTGCTTGGAGCTGGGGACCTGCAGGCGGAGAGGTGGCCCAGGAGCTGCGGCTTGGCGGGAGCTGGGCTCATTTACCAGCCGCCTGCCCAGGGCCCATCCTGCCTGCCCTCTCCGCACGCGCCCAGGGGCCTGCTGAGCGCATGTTATTACTTAAAACCTGGCATCTGAGTGGAAATGACTGAGGGCCCGTCATCATTAGGCCGATTAGCGCCGTGATAAACCCGCGCAGATCATAAGGCAAAATTACAAAACATCGCTCTGGAGCCGAGTCGACCAAGGCGCTCCCGGCTGCCTGCCTTGCCAGCCTCCTGCTTTCGAAATTCAAGTCCCCAAATACCCTGATGTCTTGACAGAACCATTTCACTGTGTAGGCAAATTGTCACCTTTTACACAGGGGCATCTGTCATTTTCATACTCGGCGCCGCCTCTCCCTGCCTGCGCCCCTCTCCGCACACACACAACTCGAGTGGCAGCGCAAACCCCTGGAGGGCCCCGCACCCTGTCCGGGAGCGCCCTGGGTCTCGTAGATCTCCAGCACGATCCTTACACAAAAGGAAACGCCTTCTGCCAGGCAGAGAGAAGTGATGGATCGCCGACATTGCTCATCCCCAGATTGTGTTTTTCTGCAGAGCTCGGAGGAGCTTGTCTCACGTTGGGCCACGGTCCTGAAGGTCTCACCGTGGGCCTCTGATGTGAGGCTGAGGAGACACGGAGCTCGATCAGAAATAAAACGCAGAGCAGCAACCCCAGCCTCGGCCACTTAGACGGGGTCCGAGGGAAGTTTCTGGAATAGCCACGTCCTGATCAGGTGCAATAAAGTATCCCTCGTCCTCAAAAGAAAAACACATTCTCTATGTACTCTCCTTCCTTCCCTCCCTGATATTTAACCAAGTGAAACTGAGCAGCTGGTAAGGGCCCGGCAGGGAGGGACACAATGGGATGTAAATGACCAGAGGCGGCCCCAGCTTCATCTCAAATTCCACCACTTTCGGAGCCAGAGCCATGTTACTGAGTCTCTGAACCTCCATTCCTCCCACTGCAAAAAGGCAGTGGCGTCGTGGCAAGAGTGAGGTGTCGTGAGCACAAAAACTTCACCGCAGGGTCGGACACGTAATAGGCAAATCATATTTTGATTATCGGGCTGGACAATGAATTGGGCACTGTCGAAGGCAAGGTAGGGCCGGTACTAAGAAATAGGGTGTGTGAGACATTGTTGTTGTTAGGTGCCGTCGAGTCGTGTCTGACTCATAGCGACCCTCTTGGGTTTCCAATGGCTGATTGTTTCAAGATTCCCTCTGGAGGGGGTTGCCACGTCCTCCTTCTCCCATTTTTGCAGTGCTGGGATTTGAACTCGGGACCCCAGAGACTGCAGAGTGGCGCTCTACCAACTGAGCTAAATCCCAGCCTGGTGTGTGAGATATCTACCAAATAATTATGAACCAAAATCAACTGGCCTGACGTTAGTAAGAGCCGGGGAGGATGGGAGCAGCCTGGGGGTCTGACCAATGAGTGCAACTCTCAGGCCCAAGAAGCCCCCTGCCCTCTGCCCCAGCCCACCAGCAGGCTCTGCAGACTGTGTTTCTCTGTGCCTGGGGCTCCTGCCAGGCTCCTGGGGGTGGAGGGGTGGGAGGTTTCCTGTTCCCCTGGCTTCACCTTTTGCTTGCACATAGACAGCAGTAGCAACTCCTTTCCGTTTGCAACGCTTCCTGGGCTAGCTTTCCTGCGCTCTGTGCTAGGAGACAGGGTTTAAGTGCTCAGAGAACCAGTCGGCCACCCTGTTGGTCCCAGAGAGGTCAGACGATGGGCCTGAGTTCCAAAGCCGCATCTGTGCCTTCTAAGTTCAGGCACTTCCACCCCCCTCCCTCGCCCTGGTGGGACATGGCGTCCTGCTTTCACCACACCTGAGCGCGATCTTTCCAACGACCTAATTAACAATCACAAAACCACCAGTCTTCATTTTTAATTATGGTAAAAAATGCTTAACACAGAATAGACCATCTTAACCACCTTAATCGTACAGTTCAGTGGCGTTAAGCGCATTCACAGTGCTACACGGTCACCCCCACCTCCACCTCTGGACCTTTCTCATCCTGCAAGACCGCAACTGTCTCCATTAAACACTAACTCTCCTCTCCCTTCCCCACCTTTCTAGATCCGCCGTTCTACTTTTTGGCTCTGAGTTTGCCCACTCAAGGAACCTCACAGAAGCGGCACCCTGTAGTAATTGTCCTTTTGTGTCTGGCTTACTTTTATAGCACAATGCCTTCAGGTTCCCCATGGTATAGTGTTGTTGTTGTTGTTAGGTGCCATCAAGTCATATCCGACGCATAGTGACCCTCATAGGGTTTTCTATGGCAGATTGTTTTGGGATTGCCTTGGGAGTGGGTTGCCAAGTCCTTCTCCCATTTTTTTGCAGTGCTGGGAATCAAATTTGGGACCTCAGAGACTGCAGAGCGGTGCTCTACCAACTGAGCTAAATCCCAGCCCCGCATGGTATAGTATGGGGTCAGAATTTCCTCCTTTCCAGGGCTGATTGCCTGCAGCTGTAGCTTGTGGCATCTGATCCCATCAGATTTCAGAAGCTAAGCAGGGTCCGGCCTGGTTAGTACCTGGATGGGAGACCGCCTGGGAACACCAGAAGCTGTAGGCTTGGGAGAAGGACCTGGCAACCCCCTCCCAGAAATCAATCTGCCATTGAAAACCCTATGAACAGCAAAGAAGCACTGACAATAGTGTTTCCCCTGTTGTACAGAGGGTCGCTATGAGTCGGATACCGACTCGACAGCACCTAACAACAACAACTACAACAGGGCTGATCACTATCCTATTCTGTGGATAGACTACATTGTGTTTACCCATTCATTCATTCACAGACACTTGCACTGGATCCACCTTTTGTCTTTCATGAACAATGCTGCGATGAACACAGGCGCGCAAATGTCTCTTTAAGACCCCGCTTTCGATCCTGCTTGGTTTACGCCCAGCAATGCAATTGCTGGACCACAAGGTAATTCTAATGCTAACTTTTTGAGGAAACGCCACACCATTTTCCACCGCATCGGCCCCATTTTGATATTCCCACCAGTAGCTCACAAAGCTTCTACTTCTTCCACATCCTCTCCAACACTTGCCATTTTCTGCTGGGTTGATGACAGCCTTCTTAGTGGGCATGAAGCACGGGCACCGTGGTGCGCACCTGTCTTCCCAGTGACTGGAGAGGTGAAGGCAAGAGGCTCTTGAGTTCAAGGCCAGAGGCCGCCTGCATAATTTAGTGAGACCCTGTCTCAAGATAAATAAATCAAAAGGGGGCTGAGCATGCAGCTCCAGGGTAGAGCACTTGCAAAGTATGAGCAAGGCCCTGGGTTCAGCCCCCCAATATAATAATAACAATAATAATAATAATAATAATAATAATAATAATTGGTATGAAGTGGAACTTAGTGGGGGTGGATGGTTCTTGGGGGTTGAATCCAGGCCCTCAGATATACTTTATAAGTGTTCTACTACGGAGCTGGGCTGGGATTTAGCTCAGTTGGTACAGCACTGCATTGCAGTCTCTGAGGTCCCAAGTTCAATTCCCAGCACCACAAAAATGGGAGCAGGACCTGGCAATCCACTCCCAAGGCAATCCCAAAACAGTCATCCATTGAAAACCCTGTGAGGGTCACTATGAGTCAGATACCGACTCGACAGCACCTAACAATAACACTATGGCGCTGCACCCCCAGCCCATTTTGTATTTTTTATTTTGAATCAGGGTCTCACTAAGTTATACAGGCTGCCTCTGGCCTCTAACTTGTGAGCCCTCAGCCTCTACCTCCTGGGTCGCTGGGATCGCAGACAAGTGCCACCGTGCACAGCGCTGAAGCAGAACATTCTTTGTCAGGTTTCTGTGTTGGAGTGACTGTGTGGTCCTCTATTGCGTGGACCTGGCTGATGAGGGCTTTCTGAAGGAGGTGCAGTGTTGCCAGAGATTTGGAGGAGGCCCTTGGAGGGGCGCCTGGAGGGAGAGTGGAGGCAGGATATCCCTGCAAAGGGGCAGAGGGAGAAAGTGTGGCCGGCTGGTTCTGCCTGGGTGGGGACAGAGAGGAGCACTGGACCCCGTTCTTTCAGCACCTGTCCCCGCAACTGGAGCCAGCGTCCTCTGACTGCAATGCAGTGACCTTCTCCCAGACCAGGGTCCCTACAGCCACTAAGTGGCCCTAGGCCAGCCTGTCCTAAAGCAAGCTGACCCCTGAGCAGACACAAACACTGAGGCCCTCGGAGGGCAGTAACTTAGCGCAAACACCTAATGAGAACGCAGGCCTCCTGCACCCTCTTCCTCCTCGCCCTCCATACCTCGGGGGACCCCTCTTCCTCCCTGGCCCCATAGTGGTGATACTGAGCAGGGTCCACACAGTGGACCAGGCCATTGGTGTGCATGGTGGGACTGTCCCGCCACACCCCTGCCCAAAGCCAGTTCCACGGCTGCGTGCCCCTCACAGACAAGGAGACCAGACCAGGCCAGGCCAGCTGGGGTGCCCCTCTGCGCTCGCTGGAGAAGCCCCGATTCAGAGCCGGGAGGCTGGCGCCCAAGCCCCTTCCCTTGGTCCTTGGCCCTAGTGGGAGGCTTTTTATCCTGGGCTCCCACAGCTGCGTGTCCATGGAGCCCTGCAAGGACAGAGAGGAGGGGGCTGAGAGCCGCCGGCAGCAGTGCTGCGGGGAGCCGCCTGGGCTCCTGTGCACCTGGGGGCTTGGAGAGGGGGCAGAGCGGCTGTCACAAGTCCCCAGCGAGGCAGCGCTCTCAGGCCTATCTTCTCTGCCCGTATTTATTATTTATTTCGGAACGCTCTTTCCCCAGAGCTCTTCCTGTGGCTGCAGCGAGGCTGGCAGGAGCTGGGCTGAATCTGGGGACGGCTGGCTGCCCCCGAGCAGAGGCCCCAGGCCTGAGCCTCCCTGGGGACCAAGGCCAGCAGGCACCAAGCCGGCTCCCCCACGGCGCGAACGCCCACCGCCATGCAGCCCAGCTCTCCTCCAGCCTGGCCCCCTGACATCAGGTGAGTGAGACTCTCAAAGGCCTCCACCCAGAAAATGCCTTCCTGCCAGGTCTGCAGGGCTGTGAAGCCAGCACCATCTGGCCCCAAAGACCAGGCTTGCGCCTGTCCACCTGCCGCCTCACCTCCACTGGGCCCCCAACAAGTGAGTGTCTCCTGAGCGCTGGACTGTGTGTGCCACACACCCCAGCCTGTGGTCTCTCGCCACCTCCACAGCAGCCACGGTAGCAGGCTTGGCAATGCGCCTGGCAGCTGGGGAAACTGAGGCACAGATTGGGCAACGCACTGAGGCTCCCAGCAAAGCCTAGCTATGAGCCAAGACAGCTCCACCCCCGAGTGTCCACAGAGGGGCTGCACCCTCCCTCCGGGCCTGGCATAGTCTTGGAATGTGGGGACCTCCCAGCCCCACTCCTAGGACAGGGGCCTTTGGAACGCGGTGTGTGTGCAGTGGGTGGAGCTCCAAAGCCAGCCCTGCTCAGGCAAGGGCCCACCTCAACATCTTGTTACACCAGGCACGGTGGCGCACACCTGTAATCCCAGCGGCTCAGGAGGCGGAGGCAGGAGGATCACAAGTTCCAGACCAGGAGCAGTCTGCGTAACTTAGCGAGACCCTGTCTCAAAAAGTAAAAAAAAAAAAAGGGCTGGGGCACAGCTCAGTGGTCCAGCACTTGCAGAGCATGCAGGCGTGGGGCCCTGGGTTCAACCCCCAGTACTGCAAAAAAAAAAAAATTAAAAAGAGGTTAGAGGTGCAGCTCTGAGCAAGAGCACTTGCCTAGCATGCATGAGGCCCTGGGTTCAAAAAACATCTTGTTACGAACAGCATTTCCATGGGAGGAAGGACGGCGTCTGTCCTTGTCACTGTGGTTCCTATGAGCAGGGGTGGCTTGTTACATAGCCAGCGCTCAGTGAGTGAGTGTTCCATCAATACACGGGCAAATGAACGGGTAAACGGGCACGGGGCATTCTGCCGGAGATCTCACCCTGTAAAGTAGAAAGAAGAGAACCGTGGCTGGCTGGAGCGCTGCGGGGGAGGTCCCTGTGCAGCAGAAACACACAGACCCAGGGATTGGAGGGTGGGGGTGCCACCCTCACCTGGAACATTCTGGAGGGCATCTTGGAGGAGGTGATGCTCAGCCTGAGCAAGAATCAGGAGAGGTGAGGGAAGGACACCCAAAGCAGAAATGTGGGAAACAGGACAGGTGGGGTGGACGGCTCCATGTGGGCGCCTGTGTCCACTGTGGACAGCCCTGCATGTCCTGGGAAGAGCGCTGGAGTCCGTCCCACGGTACAAGACGGCAACCTGAATGCAACATGGCGTGCGTGAGCAGAGGGGAGACCAGCAGCCTGGAGAGGGGTCCAAAGTGTCAGAAGAGTGCTCAGAGGTGGGGGGGACAAGTTGCGAGCAGAGTGGTTAACAGTATCGCCCTCGGTGCCCATGGACCGGGGTTTGGTGTAAACTATATTTAGCTCAGTTGGTAGAGCGCTGCGCTATAGTCTCTGAGGTCCTGAGTTCAATTCCCAGCACCACAAAAATGGGAGAAGGACCTGGCAACCCACTCCCAGGGCAATCCTGAAAGAGTCAGCCATTGAAAACCCTATGAGGGTCGCTATGAGACGGATACCTACTTGACGGCACCTAATATCAACAACAACAACAACAACAACAACAACAACAACATGTGACCTCACCTTGGACAAGACCCCAGGTCCTTATCTGTGACAGGAGTCAGGCGGGGCACGCAGGGAGAGCTTAATGAGCAGTGACAGTCACTATGGACAAAAGGAGCAAGTATCGTGACTTATCAAAGCAGCACGTGGGGTTTTTCCAAAGGCAGAAAAGCCCTGCACCAGAGAAAGGGGCTTTAAAGAGGACTCTGAAGCTATCTGGAAAGACCATGGGGGTGGGGGGGATGTGGGGGACAGATGGGAGGGAGCCTGAGTCAGAGATCCACAAGGAAGAGGCCCTCACTTTTCCAGAGCAAGATGGGGGCCCCTGGACAGAGCCGGAGGGGGTGCAGCAGGGGACCCATCTGGGTGACCTCCCCGGGCCAGATGGACAGCCCCAGGTCACAGGGGGGACAGGCGAAGGGACGAGGGGACCCACTGGAATGTCAGCCAGAAAGCCAGACAGCACCGCTTTCCAGGTCAGGACAAAGCAGGGAAAGGACCACAGCCCCCCTCAGCCACACCTGCGGGGACCCAGGGGGCAGCTCACGCCCACCGTCCCTCTTCCCACAGTGGTGGCTTTGCAGGTGAAGCAGATGCCACGTTTACTGGTTCAGGATCCGTGACCAGCTGCCTCTGCGACGATGGCCCAGCCGGTGCCTCCTGGGGCTGGCAGCTTGGACGGCTCAAGTTTCCAGGAAGCCTTTGGGCTCCTTTCCCTTTGGGGTGAGGGAGAAGCTTGGCCCGCAGCACCCTTTGGAACTGTGAGGCCCCAGCCCTGCCGGCAGAGCACCAAACGGGACAGGACGCCTCCTTGGCTTGTGCCCCATCCTTCACAGTGCTCATCTCACTTTCCTTCCTCATTTCCTGTTCTCCCTGCTCTCCGCACTTGGCCGTCCTGTTTATAGTCCTGAGGCTGCCTTTACCTCCCCACCATCGCTCCAAACAGTCTGCAAGTTAATAGCTCTTCTTCCACAGTTCCTCTGGCGCGCTCCCTCCCTCTCTCTTGTCCTCCCTCTCTTTCTCTCTCTCCTTTGTCTCTCTCTCCCTCCCTCTCCCTCTCTTCCCCTGTCTTCTCTTTCCTTGTCTTTCTCCCTCCTCTCTCTTTCCATCTCCCCCTCTCCTCTCACCCTCTCCCTCCTTCTCTCCCTTTCCCTCCTCTCTCTCTCCTCTCTTTCTCTCTCTTCTTCTGTCTCTCACCCTCCCTTCCTCTCTCCTTCTCTCCTCTTCTCTCTTCCTCTCTCCCTCCCTTTCTCTCTCTCTGTTCTTCTTTCTCCCTCTCCCTCTCTCTCTTCTTTCTCTCCCCCTCCCTCTCTCCTCTGTCTCTCTCCCTCCCTCTCTTTCCCTCTCTCCTCTGTCTCTCTCCCTCCCTCTCTCTCCCTCTCTTCCCCTCTCCTCTCTTTTCTTGTCTTTCTCTCTCTCTCTCCCTCCTCTCTCTCTCCCTCTTTTCTCTCTCCCTCTCTCCTCTGTCACCCTCTCTGTCCTTCTCTCTCTCTTTCTCTCTTCTCTCTCTCTTCTCTCTTGCTCTCTCTCCTCTTCTGTCTCTCACCCTCCCTTCCTCTCTCCCTCTGTCCTCTTTCCTCTCTTCCTCCCTTTCTCTCTGTTCTTCTTTCTCCCTCTCCTCCTCCCTCTTTCCCTCTCTCCTTTGTCTCTCCCCCTCCCTCTCTCTACCTCTCTTCCCCTCTCTCTCCTCACTTTCTTTATCTTTCTCCTCTCCCTCTTTTCTCTCTCTTTCTCTCTCTCCTCTCTCTTCTCTTTCTCTCTCCTGTTCTGTTTCTCACCCTCCCTTCCTCTCTCCCTCTCTCTTCTCTTTCTCCCTCCCTTTCTCTCTCTCTTCCTCTTTCTCTGTTCCTCTTTCTCCCTCTCCCTCTCCCCCTCTCTCTGCTCTCTCTCCTCCCCATCCTCTGCCCCTCCCAGCTCCAAACACACACTCTACCAGGCCCCCGAACCGAACTACATCCAAGTTCATAAAAGGCACAAGTGTGAAGAAACCATCAGTGACAGCAAATCAAGGTCCCTCCGGCCCCGTCGCTCCAGGCTCAGTAACAGACAAGAGCGCAGGGTGTCTTCGGGATAGAGTATTTACAAAACTCCTCTAAAAGAATCGCATGTCATTAATCACAAGTTCTTAAAAATCAGTCCGCTCTTATTTGCTCTCGTCTAGCTAAATGGCCCTGAAATACAGTCCCTGGTTTGCTCGATAAACGCTAGCTGAAAATCCTGATGTTCGCATCCAATTTCCAACTCATATACTGTGGTATGGATTTTTTCCCCTGCTTGCGTGTCTGCAGTCCACTAAATATTCCAGACAGACGCATCTTCGTCTGATTCATTCTAATAACTTTTTTCGTCAATAGGACTTTCAAGCACGCGTTCGTATAGCAAATTAAATATTATTTATCGCTTTCATTTGCATCCCCTTTGGATTTCTGCATTCGCGGGGCCAACTTGCGATCCCCATTATCCTATTGTTTCAGACCCCTCCTAAAATTAAAATCCACTCTCGTCTTTAAATGTTTTCTCGTGCTTGTTGCTCTTGTTTTCCGCCGTACCAGGCGCGATTAATTCCGCAAGCCGAGTGGCTGCGGCCTCCCTGGCCACCGTCCATCCCCTCGGTATGGCTGCCTGTGCGGGAGGACTTTATTATTACTTTCCTTGTCTCAATTCTGTTACAAGGTGTGCGTCCCTACTCTGCAGATCCAAACTTTGCTGGCACCTGTGAGGTGTGCCTGCTTCGAGCCCCGCTCCAGCCTCCCACCCTGCCTCCCTTCGCCCACCGAGTGACTGGAACACGGAGCCCGTCCCTGCCTCTGAGCATCCCCACGTGCCCTTCCCGCTGCCTGCCCCCTTCCCCCACTTCTCCCAAGACCGGCGCCCTCGCATCCTGCAGGCCTCCCCCTCCGATGGGCATCCTCAGACCCTTCTCCACTTTAAGCTTCATCCCCGCCCCCAGCACCTGCCCACGTTTCTACAGCCCGGGACCCCTGCCCTTTCTCCCCCCAGCCTGTGTCTCTCTTCATACTGTCCGTCCATTAATCATCTGTGTGTTGTCCAGGTTCCTGCTGCTGCGGGGCAAGGCTTTGTCTGCAGCCCAGTCACCATTGGGTCCATGGGAGACAGACAGGGAAGGAAGGAAGGCGTTGGCAGCCAGACACCCCACACGGGGACCCCGGGGCCTCCCACCACGCCTGGATGGTCCTCCCTCCTGGAAGGTTGAGGGTCCTCAGGGCAGCTGGAGGTAGAGAGTGGCCTCCCGTTCTTCCCTGGTGGCCCAGTTCTACCTCCTATCTATCTGTGACAGTTGTGTAGCCTGCACTCACCTAGCTGAGCTTTCTTTCCTCCTTCCCTGGCTAGAAATTTCTGCTTCTACCAATAGCTGGAAACTCCTTGATGACCAGGCTCCTATCTTTGCATCTTCGGTTATAGGTGGAATTGTGCCACCTCCCACCAAAAGGATGTTGAAGTCCTAACCCCAGACCCATACAGGTGACCCTGTTTGGAAATAGGGTCATTGCAGATGTAGTAAGGTTAGATGAGGTCCCACTGGGCCAATCCTACCCCAATACCAAATAACTCCCCCATGTGTCTGTCCGCTTCTCATGCTGTGGGGGCTTGCGTGTTGCTGTGATGCCGAAAGCTATGCCACCAGTATTTCAGATACCAGCAGGGTCATGCATAGTGGACAGGTTTCAGCTGAGCTTTTAGATTAAGACAGACTAGGGAGAAGCACCTGGCAGCCCATACCCAAAATAATTAGCCATTGAAAACCCTATGAATGGTAGAGAAGCACTGTGAAATATAGTGCTGGAAAATGAGCCCCACCCCCAGGCTGGAAGGCATTCAATAAATGACTAGGGAAGAGTTGCCTCCTCAAAGTAGAGTCACCTGAACGAGAATGGAGTAAATCCCTTGGAACTTCCATTTGCTGATGTGGCACTACTCAAAATGAGAAGAAACACAGTGGCTGCAACAATGGACTCAAACATAAAAAGGTCATGTGATGGGTCTCAGGCTGCCATGCAGGAAAAGTCCTCTGCAAGGCTGTCCCTTGGGTCACTTCTAACACCCAGCATGCAGAGGCTGGCCAGTGAATAGCACCAACAGGGGTGAACGGGCAGAGGGCGCTTGGGGCACTTGGGGCCTAAAGGGGCTGTGTCCTCATTAAGAGGGGAGATTTTGATACAGAGGCACGCATATGAAGACTGGAGCTCTCTGTCACAAACCAAGGAGCCACCTGATGCTCAGAGAGAGGCCAGGACAGAGCCTTCCCCAGCGCCCTCGGAGGGAGTGTGGCTGCCCCACCTGGAGCTCAGACTTGTGACGCCATAAACTCCTGCTGTCTAGCCCCCTCTGTCTGTGGCCCTTTGTTACAAACAGGTGGGCTTCCAGGTGGAGAAACAGAGGCTGAAGAAAAAGGAGCTGCCCAAGACCTCACAGCCAGCAGAAGCCTCATGGGGTTTGAACCTGACACCCGCTGACCAGGGACCCCAGGGCCTGAGGCAGAGGGAACCTGCTAAGTTTGTTTCTGGTTTCCTGGACTTAACAAAGAGCCTCAGAGATGCAGCTCAGAGACACCCCACAGCTGAGGCCCCGAGTCGGAGCAAAGAGGCCTGGGAAGCGGCTGGCCCTCGTCATTAGCTGGTAATTAGCCTCTGCGAGCCCTCTCCCTGTGCCCTTCATCACAAGACCTCTCAGGAAAGGGAAGGCGCATCTTTGACCACCTCCTGGTAGACATGTTTCCTGTTAACAACATAAACCCATGTGTAGGACTTCAAGCTTGCTTGAACAGATTCTGGGTCCTCTAAGAGCCAGTGACACACACACAAGCGAAAATGGCAAGACTCTGGCGGATTTTCCAGCCCCACGGCTGCACAGCCTGGGTGAGGAGTTACACATCTCCCATCTCTGGAGGAGGACATGTTTGGGAGAGTGGCAGGTTAACAATAAAAAGGAAGACCCTCACCTAGATGGATCGACACAGTGGCTGCAACAATGGGCTTAAACATAAAAAGACTGTGCATCACAGTGTCAGGTAGCCATCTCCCTCATGGAGGATTCACAGAACTGTCCTGTCCACCGCTAGTATGACGGCGGTGCACTTGTCCGCTAGCCCCTGCTGTTGGAAAGGTTTAGTGGAGGCCGGCTACATTTTCTTTATCCCTTCCACCATCCTTCCTCCTGTTTGGCTAGCACAGAGGCACAAGAAGCAGGAAGAAGCAACTCCAGGCCCAGGCAGCATTTCATTCTGTTATACACAGGGTCTCTGTGAGTCAGACCTGACTCCACGGCACCCAACAACAATAACAACTCCAACAAACAGAAAGTGGGGGGAAGCTCCAAGAACCGAAGCTCCCTCTCTGGGCATCCGTTCCTGAGTGACTTTTTACCATCTTTCCTGTCACCACGGGCTGGGATTTAGCTCAGTTGGTAGAGCGCTGCACTGCAGTCTCTGAGGTCCCGAGTTCAATTCCCAGCACCACAAAAATGGGAGAAGCGCCTGGTAATCCACTCCCAAGGCGATCCCGAAACAGTCATCCATTGAAAACCCTATGAGGGTCTCTATGAGTCGGATACCAACTCGACGGTACCTAACAACAACAATAACATCCTGTCACCACACACCTTAATTTTGCAAGTCACACATGGGCGTCCAAGTGCCCCACTCCCTCGCACCCCAGCAGCCCACACTCACCCGCGCCTCTCACACTTCCTGCAGAGACAGCCTCTCTTCCTCCTGGAGCACCCAGCTGGGCCAAGTCACGAGCAAGAAGAGAGCCGTGACGTCAGCCGGAGGGAGGAGCCTCGTGGGGGGCAGTCACAACCAGTACAGGCAGGAGGCCAGGTGAGCCGCATTCTCATCCCACCCCGCCACCACAGGTGGTCCCAAGCTATGATTCCTCAACTTTGTTGTTGTTGTTAGGTGCTGTCAAGTCATGCTCCCACACACAGCCTGGGGCCAGGTGCCCTCAGGCCCCAAGCACCCTCTGCCCACTCGTCCCTGTTAGGGCTGTTCACTTGCAAGGCCCGGAATGGAGGGCTTTGTGAGTGGCTTCTGCATGCTGGTACATAAGAAATAACCTGAAGGACAGCCCTGCAGGCTGACAGAGGATTTTTCCTGCATGGCGGCCTAAACCCATCCCTAGTTCTTGGATACTGGGGTAGAACTGGGAGAGCACCATGATCCCTGGGGCCAGGCTGCCTGGGTTCCAATCCTGGCTCTACCACTTCATAGCTATAGTGTTGTTGTTGTCAGATGCCATCCAGTCAAATCCAACTCATAGCGACCCTCATAGGGTTTTCAACAGCTGATTGTTTTTGGATTGCCTTGGGAGTGGATTGCCACGTCCTTCTCCCATTTTGCGGTGCTGGGAATTGAACTCAGGACCTTAGAGACTGTAGAGCAGCGCTCTACCAACTGAGCTAAATCCCAGCCCCTCATAGCTACATAGGACCTTGAATATGCTGAGTGCCTCGGTTTCCTTGTCTGTCAAATGAGGAGAATAAAAGTGACTTGTGGGAACCTTTCGTGGCCAAACTCCACATAAAGCCTGTAGGACAAGGCCAAGTTCAGAGTTGTTGTTGTTAGGTGCCGTTGAGTCAGTATCCAACTTACAGCGACCCTACATACAACAGGTGAAACAATATTGTCAGTGCTTCTCTACTATTCATAGGGTTTTCAGTGGTGGATTGATTTTTGGGAGTGGGTTGCCGGGTCCATCTCCCAAGCCTCCAGCACCTGGTGTTCCCAGATAGGCTCCCATCCAAGTACTAAACCCGACCCTGCTTAGCTTCTGAGATCTGACAGGATCAGCTGCCACAAGGTTATGGCTGCAGGCGGTTCAGAGTTAGTGGTCAATAACTCAGAGCTCTTCCTCTCATGGTTCATTGAGCCATTCCTCTCCACTTCCCAGGCTTCCCCGGCTCTGAGGGCGGGGGCATGATTGTAAGGCGCATGACCTCACCTCTGCAGATGAGCCTCTTGACTTCCAGGACAAGAGTGTTAAGTGAAGCCACCAGCCAGCTTCTCTAACTCACTGTCTCTTTCCCATCATGCACTTCAGACTGCCACACAAAGTCCTTCCCCAGCTCACAGGACCGTCCCCTCAGTCACTCTCCATGCTAAAGAACAACACAGCAGCATGAAGAAGCAGGAGAGGCCACTGTGCTGGACAAGGCCAGGCCTTGCTAGTATACCTGCAGAAACATTGGTGCTAAGGTTTGAATCCGGCCTAGACCTGGTTTGGGCTGGGATTTAGCTCAGTTGGTAGAGCACTGCTCTGCAGTCTCTGAGGTCCCGAGTTCGATTCCCAGCACTGCAAAAATGGTAGAAGGACGTGGCAACCCACTCCCTGAAACAATCCTGAAACAATCTGCCATTGAAAACCCTATGAGGGTCGCTATGAGTCGGACATGACTCAGCGGCACCTAACAACAACAACAAGGTTTGAAACTGTGCTCAGGAAACTTCTAGCTGGTTTGCTTTACCACACCCGGGCAAACATTGCATTTCTACCCAGAAAGCTGGATCCATGAGGATCAGGCTCTGTAATCATGTCCCCTCCAACAAGTTGTGTCCTATCCTCCCTGCTCATTAAGGCAAAACTCTTATTAGTGGCTTTACGAGGTGAGGGATGGGAAACAATTGGGAGCAGGTGGTGGGTGCCTGCCTGTGTAGACAGCTCACTTCCTCCCCAGGCAGCCGGGGCCCCTCCTCTCCACCTCTCTCACACCAGGTTTACCTCCAGTCCCTGGGTGGGGCAAGTGCTCATCATCTGCCTAATTGTTGAAAGGGATAATATGCTGGATTTCAAGATAATGAGGCTGATGGTAATGAGGGCTGACGGTTTCTGTGCAATTAGATGGATGGACACAAACGCTTTGTTTTTAACCTACTCGGAGGCTAATGGCCTCAGGTGGGAATATGGCAACCCTGCCTGTTGAAAGAAAGAAAGAAATATCCTGGGAACCTCAGAGAAAACAAATCGCAGGGTGGGCCCCGTCCCGCTGGCCTGTTGCTCTGGATACCCAAGCAGATACACCCTTTGTTGTTGTTGTTAGGTGCCATCGAGTCGGTATCCGACTCATAGCGACCCTCCGTACAACAGGGGAAACACTATTGTCAGTGCTTCTCTGCTGTTCATAGGGTTTTTAATGGCAGATTGATTTTTGGGAGGGGGTTGCCAGGTCCTTCTCCCAAGCCTACAGCTTCTGGTGTTCCCAGGCCGTCTCCCATCCAGGTACTAACCAGGCCTGACCCTGCTTAGCCTCCGAGATCTGATGGGATCAGATGCCACAGGGCTACCCCTGCAGGCAGATGCTCCCTAGACATCAACAATGAAGGATTCCAGGCCAGGGGGAGCGTGGCGCCAGAGGGGCTGCCTCGCTCTGGGTTTGAATCCTTCCTGCTGTATGCACTGACTCTGGCCTAGGGCAAGCCACCTAACTTGGTGGGTTTTTGGGCTCTTCATCTGTACAATGGGGATGACAATACCCACTTGGCAGGGCTGCTGAGCCGTCCTGACACCCAGTAAATGGGAAATGAAGATGTGGTGGGAGTCAGAGAGGTAGGGAGAGCTCAGTGTTGGGGTATCAGGAAGCTCGCACATGACAGAGGCAAGGAGCGGGCAGCGGGTTCTTTCAACCAGTAAAGTAGAACTGGCATCTTCAAAGGTTTAGCAATAGTTGTTGTTGTTAGGTGCCATCAAGTCGGTATCCAACTCATAGCGACCCTCATAGGGTTTTCAATGGCTGACTGTTTCGGGATTGCCTTGGGAGTGGATTGCCAGGTCTGTGTCCCATTTTTGCAGTGCTGGGAATTGAACTCGGGACCTCAGAGACTGCAGGGCAGCATTCTACCAACTGAACTAAATCTCAGCCCTAGGCAATGGTGGCTGCTTAGAAATTCCCACAAAAATAGAAGAAGAAAGAAACCATCAGCTTGCTTGAGGTTTAGATATCTGAGTGACAATTCAGCCATGGCAGAGACACAGAGTCTCACAAACTCCCTTCTCTCGTCAGCTTCAGGTTCCCTGTGCAGTCAAGCAAGCCCTACCTGCACCTTACCTGGCAGTGCTGAGAACCAAGGTGCACAGGATCAGCCTGGGTGGCAGGGACCCAGAAACTGGAGGAATGGAGCAGGGTCAGAGATGCGTGGTGGCTGCTGGTGGTCACTGTGGGTTGCTACCCTCAAGACAGGTGTCAGAGCAGACTGGGAAATGAGGACCCCAGGGCCTGGGCAGGCAGACATTCCTGGGGAGGGATTTATCCACTCAAAACACATCTTCTGAGTCACTGCTCTGGTCAGAGCCCAGGGCTCATGCTCAGGCACAGAAAGAAACAACATCCAGCCTCTGCCAGGTGAGATGTCACAATAGAACATGACAGACAGAGCAAATGGTATTTAGAGGGGGGTAGAGGACAGAATGATCGCCTGTGGGTGAATCAAGAGGGCTTCCTGGAAGGTTTCAGGCTGGATCTTGAAGCAAGAGTAGAGGTGGCTGGAGAATCAGAATCAGGGCCTCACACCAGGCTGGAAGTCAAGATTAAGATTTTAACCTAGCTGGGCATGGTGGTGCATGCCTGTCAGCCCAGGAACTTTACAGGGGGAGGCAAGAAGATCCCAAGTTCAAGTCTAGAGGCAGCATATGTAACTTAGCAAGACCCTGTCTCAAGATAAAAAATAAAAATGAGCCATGGAGTAGAAGAGGGGGCAGGAGGAGAAAGAGGAGGAGGAGGAGGAAGAAGAAAAGGGGGAGGAGGAGGAGGAGGAGGGGGAGGAGGAGGAGGAGGAGGAGAGCTTTCTTGGCAACTACAGTATGTGACAAGCTAATTTTCTCCACTCACCACTCCTCATGGCTGGGCTACTCTGAAAACCTCTACCCAGGTGTCTTCCTGACTCATATCCTCTGTCACAGGCGTGCCGTCAGTAGGCTAGAAGCTCCTGAGAAAGTTGGGTCAGGAGTCCCCGGGAGAAGGAATGGGACCTGAGGCTGGTGTCTGGTCAGCCCCATGGACAGAGACAGCCTCGGCCCCAGCATTACCCAGCATGCAGTTCTTCCCCAGACACCCGCTAGGGCTTTGTGAACTGTCTTCCAAAACCATATTCAGATCCACTTGTCCTTCTTAGGACATTTTGTACCACTTTAGCAAACCAGACACCATGTTTTGCCAGGACCCATTCATATTCACAGGACTGCACTTGGGGGCACTGCCCAGGTGCCATTTTGACCCTAATTGGTAGAAGCCCCACAGATGAATGGGTGCTCTACCATCCTCGGTGGTGAGTGAGGAAGTGGAGGCTGGAGCCTACCAGGAATCTGATCCTGGGGCCAAAGGGAGAAGAAGGGCAACTGTATAATTGATGGCAGGATCTGGGGGCTCTCCTGGGACTGAGCGAGTCCCAGGCTAGTGCTGCCTGTAATCCCCCCATTATAGGACAGAAGCCCAAGGGGCCTTGCTCTGGTCGGCTCCGACTCCTCTCTGGCTCTGGGGAACTGCCTCCCTGGTACGCAGATTGTGCTGCCTTCAGAGGAAGCCCTGAGCCAGAGCCACGCCGCGGGAAATGCCACGGAAGCACTCAGGGTGAGCCTGAGGCAGCGAGGGCTGAGGTGGGGTGCAGACACCCACACATCTGCTTCCAAGCTTTTCCCAGGAGGGACCAAGAGAAAGTGGTGAAGTTGGTAATGCTGTAAAGATTCTGTGGGGTTCTTATTGTGAGCCAAGCTTTCTTCAAGAGTCACCAAGCTAAAGAGAGCCAGAAAGACTGGTCAGAAGCTAGTTATCCCCGCAAATGTCTATTGCTGCCAGGATGGAGCTGGGGAAGGAGTCTCACAGATGCTCAGCCCAGACTCCCAGGTGCAGAGGCTGTGGCCTCACAGAGCCACTCCCTGTCTGGAAGCCACGGCCCCTGTTGACACGACTCTCCTGGTAAACCGCGGTCACTCCATGAGCCCTGCTGAGGACGTGTGCCTTGAGATCATGACATCCGCCTATATCCCAAGACAGTCAGGCACTTTATGGAATTTTACTGACACTGCACCCACTCGTCCCCATCTCCTGTGCCTCTCTGGTGAGGTCCTTCAAGTGCTCACTTGTTTTCACCTTGGAGCAAATTGCATCACTTTCAATAAATACTCAGGGCGTGTTTGTTGTTGTTAGGTGCCATTGAGTCAGGCCCAACTTATAGGGACCCTATGTACAACAGAACACTATACTATCCAACACTGTACTAGGCACACGATCGCTTTATGTTTAAGCCCGCTGTTGTAGCCACTATGTCAATTCATCTAGTTGAGGGTCTTCCTTCCCTTCATTGACCTGCCTCTCTCCCAAACATGATGTCCTATTCCAGGGATTGGTCCCTCCTGACAACATGTGCAAAATATGTAAGCTGCAGTCTAGCCATCCTTGCTTCACTGCTAGTATTTTAATCAGAGCACCTGCCATGTGCCAGGCATAGTGCCAAGCAGGCTATCACAGTAGGCATGGGAATCCCACAGTCAGCTGTCACAAATAACTGATGACCCTTCCATCCCACTGAATAGACCACGGCTTCTCAATGTACTAACCCCGTGGTGCCACCTCTCAGCTACCACACAGGAGTGCTCCAACTTAGCTAAATGGATTTGTTGTTGTTAGGTGTTGTCAAGTCGTGTCCGAGTCACAGTGGCCCTCATAGTGTTTTCAATGGCTGACTGTTTCAGGATTGCCTTGGGAGTGGGTTGCCACATCCTTCTCTCATTTTTGTGGTGCTGGGAATTGAACTCGGGACTTCAGAGACTGCAGCGCAGCGCTCTACCAACTGAGCTAAATCCCAGCCCCTGCTAAATGGATTAAGACAATTGAAAATGTTTTAAAACTACTGCGAAGGGCTCTAAGGGTGCGGCTTCCTGTACACAACAAAAACAGCACCATTGAATGTCCTCGCCATCTGTCGGAGGTGTGGAAGCCAGAAGAGACCACAGGAAGGTGGAGGATTGGCTGGCACATCGGCGAATGCAAGTGCAGGGAGGCTTGACATGAAAAAGAGTGATGGGCAATGAAAAGTCATTGGGTGGTCAGACAGGCCCTCCCAGGGGAAGGGCATTTCAGCCTAGAGATGGGGAGATGGACTGTGGGGTCATGACACAGGAAATGATGGTCAAGGACTGGTCACATTCGATCAGACTAGTAGGTCTGTGGGTCCACTGTACCAGATCCTACTTGTTCTTCAGCACAGGTTTCCAGGCCCTGTGGAGTCAGATTCTACAAAGAAGCCTGAGAATTCCTACGTAGCCAATTCCTGAATAGATCTGGAGGTAGAACCAGACTGCTAGATGAAACCAGGGCTGGTATTTAGCTCAGTTGGTAGAGCTGTGCTGCAGTCTCCGAGGTCCCGAGTTCAATTCCCAGCACCGCAAAAATGGGAGAAGGACCTGGCAATCCACTCCCAAGGCAATCCCGAAACAATCAGCCATTGAAAACCCTATGAGGGTCGCTATGAGTCGGATACCAACTCGACGGCACCTAACAACAACAACAACAGATGAAACCACAAGTTCACAAGAGGGTGGGAGGATGGGGATTTGTGTTAAGGACAGATAGGGGGATGGACAGTGCATGATGGACTTTAATGGGAAAGCACAAGGGAGCCATAAGAGGCTTTAGAAGGAGGAGTGGCACCAACAAGGCTGGGAATACAGGGGAAACCTCGATTTGGGAAAGCAGACAATGAGGGCAAGAAGCCCTCATGGCAAGCTGTTGCAACAGCTCAGGCAGAAAGTAGCAAGGCAGCAGTGAAAGAATGGGGAGGAACTGAGAAATGTCATGGAATAGAATTAGTGGGAGTTAGTGACTGATTGGATGGAAGAGGATTGAGGACAAATATTACTTATGTATGATACTTTTGAGGAGTTTTAATATAAAATATAAACACGTGCAATCTTGCATTCTTTAAGGCTTATCTGATTTGAAGAAACCGACCCTGTCTCTCAGCTCCCAATGCCTCACAACGACTCAAGATAGTATTCATAATGATGTATTTTTATAGTATATGAACTTTGCCTTCTCTGGCCCAAGCATCAAAAAGTCAATATGAGTAAATGGACAAGCTTGTCGATGAATGAAATTAATTTTCTTTTTCTGTTGCATCACTAAACATCGTTTAAGAATGTCACGGCAATATTCGCTGCCCATTATCACAGCCGTGCGATGACAGAGGCAAGATAAATACAGAGAGAACGGCCACCTCATGGCATCTAACCCACGCAGCCCACCCGCCCACTGAGCAGGCACTTGGTCCGGGGGGCACACAGCCCCCAGGATCTTGTCTCAAATCTGTCACGTTTGCAGCCGGGAGACCTCTGCCCGCTGGACTTGAGGAAAGGGATTTTAACGCACTGCCCAGTTTTAACCTCCACTCAAGTGCTCTCCAGTAGAACAGATGGCCGGGCCCACGATGAGACCTTGGCAATCAGAGAGTCTTGCCCTCTTGGTGGAGACAGGAAGAAGGAGGCTGAGGGAGATGACACGCAACGGGGACGAGATCTGAACACAAGGCTTCGAGGCTCCAATCCGGTCATAACCGGTGCGTCCTTCTGCTGTGGGGGAGGTGGGAAGAAGGTGCGGCCATGGTTTGGTGGGAAGAAAACAGCACACATTTGCGGGAAGGGGCGTATGCTGAGAGCCTTCGACAGGCAAAGCACTTCATAGCGCTGATACCGCTCCTCTGAGGATGCGCACGAGGCTCCTCGGGACGGTCCACTGACTTCCCTACGGATGCCAGCGCCAAAGTTAGAAATCAGGTCTCTAAGGTCAAAGCCCACGCTCTGCCATCCAGGGAGAAACATCTGTGCCCTTGGCCCAGGCCCATCAGACCCTTTCTTGGTGTCTGGGAGCATAGGTTCCTGGGGCCGCTGTTGGGATGAGAAGTGGCAGCCACTGATGTTGCTGAGACACTAGACTCCAAGACCGGAGTCCATGGCTTCCACCCCCAGTACGGAGATGTCTAGTTCGGAGCCATCCCAAACTGGCTCTTTTCTCCTGTGTACACAGAAGAAGGGCTGGGATTTAGCTCAGTTGGTAGAGCGATGCACTGCAGTCTCTGAGGTCCCGAGTTCGATTCCCAGCATCGCAAAAATGGGAGAAGGGCCTGGCAATCCACTCCTAAGGCAATCCCAAAACAGTCAGCCACTGAAAACCCTATGAGGGTTGCTATGAGTCAGACTCGACTCCACGGCACCTAACAACAACAACAACACAGAGGAAAATGTCTCGTGAAATCACGTGGCCTTTCTTGTTTTCTCTCAAGGGTTAGAAGGGTTTTTTGTCTTCTGGTTGACAACAGGCTTACAAAGATGGATTCTTCCAAGGAAATACTTGTGTTGTTTGTGAGTGAGATTGTGCGGTGGGAAGCAGGCAGCTGGATAATGGGGCCCCTGTGGGAGGAGAGCTGAGGACTTTGTTTTTTTGCACCGTGGTCCTTTTGGGCCATGCCACTAATTGGAACTTGCTGTCCCCTTAATGAGTTTTCTCCCCAGAGATCCCTATGACCATTTTGCCTCGAAGTCTCTGCCTAATGGACTAGTGAACAACAGAGAGCCCAGGGGTCGGCCTCTGAGGCTCTCTGTTCAACACGCAGCCGTCCCCCGCCAGCCTGGGGTTTAAAACCACAGGGGCCCAGCCACTCTCACGCCAGCCCTGGATGACAAGCTAAATTGGCCTGATGCCATTGCTCTCCCTCCCTGGAAAAGGCCAGCGTGGCCACCGTGTGAGCAGTGGACACCAGGCCCTCGGTGGCCAAGAATCAATTCTCACCCTCACGGTGCCATGGCCCCATGTGAAGTCGTTAGGAGGCTGACATGGCCCCATGGGACCAAGGCTTCCTGGAAAATAGGGTAATGTTCACCAGGCGCGGTGGTGCACGCCTGTAATCCCAGCGGCTCAGGAGGCGGAGGCAGGAGCATCGCAAGTCTGAGACCAGAGGCAGTCTGTGTAACTTAGTGAGACCCTGTCTTAAAAAGTAAAAAACTGGGCTGGGATTGCAGCTCAGTGGTCCAGCACTTGCAAAGCACGCAAGTGAGAGGCTCTGGGTTCAATCCTAGTACCGCAAAAAAAAAGAAGAAAAAAAGAAAGGAAGAAAGAAAGAAAGGAAGGAAGGAAGGAAGGAAGGAAGGAAGGAAGGAAGGAAAGAAGGGAAAGAAGGGAGGAAGGAAAGAAAAGAAAATAGGGCAATGCTAACAGTCAAGTCGGGCTGGGATTTAGCTCAGTTGGTAGAGCGCTGCTCTGCAGTCTCTGAGGTCCCGAGTTCAATTCCCAGCACCACAAAAATGGGAGAAGGACCTGGCAATCCACTCCCAAGGCAATCCCAAAACAGTTAGTCATTGGAAACCCTATGAGGGTCGCTATGAGTTGGATACTGACTCGATGGCACCTAACAACAACAACAATAGTCAAGTCAGCAAAGGTCAGTCTCTGGGGACGCCCCAGGAGGGAGGCAATAGAGGAGCTCCTCCTGCCCAGGGGGCCCTGGGACACCTCCTCCAGGACTCCTGTTCCACCCTGCACACAGCCTATGGAGATGCGGATGCCGAACCCCTCTCAACCTCACCCAGACAAAGCCTAAGCACAGCCGTCCCCTGCTCGCAAATGTTCCATGGCTCACCGTTGCCCTTTTAGTAAAATCCAAGCTCCTGGGGTGTCATGCCAGGCCTCAATCTGCACCTCCAGTCCCCCTGGCCCATTGCATCCTCTCAGACAGGATCGCTAGGAATTCCAAATCACAGCAGGGCGCAGTGGCGCATGCCTGTAATCCCAGCGGCTCGGGAGGCGGAGGCAGGAAGATCGCAAGTTCGAGACCAGAGGCAGTCTGTGTAATTTAGCGAGACCCTGTCTCAAAAAGTAAAAAAAAAAAATGGGCTGGAGTCGGCAGCTCAGTGGTCCAGCATTTGCAAAGCATGCAAGCGCGAGGCCCTGAGTTCAACCCCCAGTACCACAAAAAAAAAAAAAAAAACAAGTCACTCGGGCCCTTTGACACCCAGCTCGTGGCCCCAGCTGTGCCCCTCTCCACATGCCCATCCGCTCACTCCTGTCCCTCCCCAGAGCCTCACTGCAGACTCATCCCCTGGAGGAAACTCCAGCGGACCCCTTACCCCGCTAACTCCCAGCTCCCGATTAGGTTCCCTCCCTCTGCTCCCACAGTGGCCTGTCCTGAGTGTGACCCCCACATCTGCCGCTGAGACCGAAACCGATGGTTTCGCATCTCTCTCTCCAGTCAGATGAGGGTTGCCCAACCTCAGCGCTAGTGACACTGGGGGACTGTTAACCCCCCAATGTGAGAAGACTTCCTGTGCATTGTAACAATGCAGGATGTCTCTCAACCCTGCTGGATGGCCCCTAGGGTGAGACTGGACCCCAGTTGACCACTGGGACAGATGGGGAGCTCTAGGGGGGAGAAAGGGAGGGAGAGGGGTTGGGAAGAGCACACACGTGTAACTTGCTGCCCCTCCCTGGGCCTCGGTTTCCTTGCCTGACAGGTGACATGACGTCATGGAGCTTGCATCCTGCTGCGGTGATTGGTGTCACTGGTGCTGACGACCCGTGCGCCCCGCTCTCCCATCCAACCGATGTCTCGCTTTGTTGTTGTTGTTGTTAGGTGCCGTTGAGTCAGTGTCCAACTCATAGCAACCCTCATAGGGTTTTCAATGGCTGACTGTTTCAGGATTGCCTTGGGAGTGGGTTGCCACATCCTTCTCCCATTTTGCGGTGCTGGGAATCGAACTCAGGACCTCAGAGACTGCAGAGCAGCACTCTACCAACTGAGCTAAGTCCCAGCCCTGAGGTTGGGTTGAGGTTCACCTCATCACTGTTGAGCTTGCTGTGAACCAGACTCTTTCACACAGGCCACCTCATTCCGTTCTCATCATTACCATGGCCCCCATGTCATAGACAAGGACATTGAGCCCCCAACATCAGCAGACTCACCCAAGCCCTAAATTGTCATCTGCTGGTGCCTGCTAAGACCTCCCTCTGGCTCTAAGATGGCGGCATCTCCTTCCTTTCCAGAACCTGGCAGGTTCACCCCCAGGTACCTCCCAGCTCTTGTCCCCTCTGCCATCTGGTGGCCCCTCTCCACCCTCAGACCTTGGCCTTGTGACAATTCCTGCCCACAACACCTGTAGTTCCATCATGGCCCCGTCCCTCAGATCTATAGGGCCAGAAGCTCCAGGAGGGCTGAGGAGTGGCAAAAGGTCCACTTCTTTGTCTGGTGCCCGGCTCAGCCTGGACACTCACTCTATAGCAGTGGCTCCATGAATGAATGAGTAATGAGCAGAGCATCAGAAAGGGAGCTAACAGGACTGAACTCCACCCAGGAGCATTGCAACTGGCAGGCCAGAGCAAGGCAGCTCGGCTCTTGTGTGGCCTTGGTCCACACAGGGGTCTCCAGCCCCTCTGGAGACACAACCTCTTTATAACAAATCCCCCATCTACATCAGATGGGGATGGCCATATAGAGGTGCTAACTACTCCTGAATTTTTTATAGGTGTAGCCAAGGCTGCTGATGGGTGGCCAAACAGAGGCTGAGGCCCATCCGAGGCTGCAGCGATCAACAGCTTCTCTGGCAAAGACACGCCACAGCCCATCCTATGGGTGGGGTGTAGGAGTTTCACCCAAATGCCTGGACCCTCTGATGCCTCAGGTCCTCCATTCCTCATGCACCCTGAGCTCCAAGCCCAGGCTCCTGCTGTTCCAGCTCCCCAAACATGCCAGCCCTGGGCACTGCTTGCAGATCACCAGGATGCTTCTGCCTGGTTTCACGGCTCCACTGAATTGTGGCTCCGGGAAGGGCCAGCCCTCCTCCTGCTCTGACAAGGCATCTGCCATGCCTGCGTGCCCCTTACACCTGTCTCCTTCGTCTGTACCACTGCTAGAGATTGGCAGGCCTTAGCCCCTCCGCTCAGCATCCCCGACACCCAGCACATCATAGGTGCTCAGTTAGTGTGGAAGGAGGAGGGAACGCTCTTTGCAAAGATGCCCACTTCGAGGCCACGGTACCCTGGTGCCAGTGGATGCTGAATTTCTGTAAGTCCCCTTGCTTGGTTCCGCAAGCCGCCAGCAGCTCTGCCTGTCCACGGGGTCTACCCAGGGGAGAGAGTGCCACCATGGTGAATCAGGAATTCTGAACCCCTTGTCTCTTTGTAATCCTCTTTTGTGACAATCCAACAAACCAGACTCTGGCTCCATAAAAGTAAAGCCAAGTGCCAGATGATTCCCTAGCAGGGAACTGTCCACACGGATTTCCCCAAGACCATCCTACTTCCCTGCGCTGTGATGTAGCTCAGTTGGTAGAGTGCTGCTATGCACTGCACTCTCTGAGGCCCTGGGTTCGATCCCCAGCACTGTAGAAATGGGAGAAGGTCCCAGCAGCCCACTCCCGAAACAATTGTTGTTAGGTGCTGTAGAGTCGGTATCCAACTCATAGCAACCCTCAAAGGGTTTTCAATGGCTGACTGTTTCAGGATTGCCTTGGGAGTGGATTGCCAGGTTCTTCTCCCATTTTTACGGTGCTGGGAATTGAACTCAGGACCTCAGAGACCTCAGCGCTCTACCAACTGAGCTAAATCCTAGCCCCCCGAAACAATTAGCCATAGAAAACTCCATGAGCAGCAGAGAGGCACAGGCATAGTGTTTCACTCTCTTGTACACAGGGTCGCTGTGAGTGGGACCCACCTCAACAGCTCCTGCCAACAACAGAACCACCTTGTCTCCCAGGACAAATATGGAAATGGCTCCCCCTTTGTCTGCTCCGGCCCTGGGAAAGGCAAGGCAAGAAGGAAGAGAAACTGCTCAAATCTTGCCTCTCAGTCTCTCGTGTCTTCGCAAAAGAAAAGCAGTATTAACTGAACAATGTGGTACAAAAGAATCTCTTCCCACGGGGGAAAAAAACATAATCATCTCTTTCGTGGGGAAAAAGAAAAAAACGCAGGTCTTTAAAACCCCAGCCCTACCCTTCATACGGTCTGCTTAAATGCTTTTTATTAAGACTTATACCACTCAATGATGGCTTCAAGTTTCACTACATAACCAGTACCATTTTAAGATGAGAGGGTTGGAATATTTCTCACGCAAGCCAGTAAAAACTCACTCCTCAGTGGTTCATGAAACTTGAGTATGTTGATGTGGCAGTGTTCAATTAAAGTCAGGCCTTATGGATCTCAATCTGGCTTGAAATAGATTTAAACAAATGAAGTAGATACAAATGTTGGCTCTTTGGCCAGCCAGAGCTCAAAAATCCATTTTCTAGCCCATTTATAATAAGAACTAATTTGAATGTAATTTATCTAAAGCACAACGTTTTGTAATTTTTCCATGCAACCATTACTTATAGTTTAAGTAATAGTTATAGCCGTGGATCGTAGTGCGCTTAATTGAAAATGCATGTTATTAAAATGTAAGATGTAATCCTTCAAAAATAAAAGCATTATCCTAAAGAATAATTGAATACTCAAGCTCAGAGTGAGAGAGAATAGGAGAGAAAGGAGCTTTTTTTTTTTTTTTGAGAAAAAAAGAAACCCTCCCCTTTAAATACAGCGCGTCTCTCTCTTTGCGAGGTATTAGAATTATGTCAGAGCGAAATTAGCCACTCTCGACCTGCTATTTCAATTCAGATTACCGCTGCCTCTCATCCGAGTGTCAGACTTGGCACGGGAGTCACATCCGTCTGCCGAGGAGTGACATGTCAAGGGTGACAGTGACAAATTGTCACTAAGTGAGGAATAACACATGACGGGGCATGTGTCCGTAATGAGGCATAAGCGCGCCAGCCAGCCTCGGGACGTGGGAGGCTGCGGGTGGAACGCTGCAAGCGCTCCGGGTGCCGCGGGTTCTCATTAGGGCCCTGTGCCTCCTTGGACGGGGCTTGCCATCATTAAAATAAATAAATAATAAATATGCTCCTAAGTGAACAACACACGGACAGAGCCCGGTGCTGTGTCTTTAAAAAGAAAGAAAGAAAAGAAATTCAAATGTTTGTGGATTTCTTGAGGACCTCAGAATAAAATGCAGTTCTTCTCCACAACCTCTGTGTCCTGATTCGAGATCACTTCCTTCCTTTCCTCCTTGAACCCCACGAGGAGCAAAGGAACTCGAACCCCAGATGAAATGGCCCCTCCCCTGCATGTGTGCCCAAATCTTTCCATGCGCTCTTTGAGGGACCGTCCGGTTTACCGAGTGGAGGCCATCCGAGCCATTTCATAAAAGCACTAAAAACGCAAATTTTGCACTCCATCTCCAGTGCCGATCGCTGTGTCTTTACCCCAAGCAAAATGCAAACCACGGGAGGAAGTTGGAGAGTAAAAGCAGGTAAGAGATATCAGCATGAAAAATTAATCCAACAGGACACAAAGATAGGAAGCATGGAGAACGAAGAGAGAGGCCCTCATTGTTTTGTTTTATTTCATTCCATTGTCTTTAATTTTCCACATGAGATCTCTGAAATTATTGGTTATTCCCATAACAGAGATGTTCTTATACCCAAGTCTCGTGAATGCATAAAGAATCCTGTTGCAGCTCAGAAAGAGAAACACCACATGTTCTCACTCCTGTGTGGGAGCTGAATCCAAATTATAAGAAGGAAAAATCCTATTCAAAGGTCGGATCAAAACAAAACAAAACAAAACAAAAAAAGCTAAGAATGGTATCAATATAAATGGTCTAGAAAATGCATGCAATTGTTCTGACAAGATAAAAACAAAGTTCACTACAGGAAAAGTTTCTACCTTAAACAGAACTGGAACCCAAGGACATATAGAAAAATATTATCAAGTAAATGATAGAGAAGACTTAGGTGGGGAGGGTGGGGGGAGAAGCATACAAGAGGGTAAAGGGGCACCTATATGAATAATGTACATCAAAATGCATATATGGAAATGTCACAATGAAAAGCATGTCAGAATGAATCACGTTAAGGGGTACATTAAAAATTTCCAATAATAATAATAATAAAAATCCTGTTGCATTTTATTGGGTAGACGGTAAGGTGGATTGATGGGGGACAGAAAAGTGGCTGGAAGGGGAATGGGTAGGTGGATGGGACAGGGATACACAGGCAGACGAATGGAGAATGGAAAGGTGAATGGATGGGGGGTGGACAGGTGGATGGAGGAGGAAGGGACAGGTATTTGGATAAGTGGATGGACTCGGGAGTAAGTCAGGAAGTGATGGCTCACAGGTCTGGCTGGGGCGGGTCCTTTGGGGAATCAACTATCCCACTAAGAACCTAGACTGTAGTCTGAAGTTGGGCCTGACTCCGTGGGCGTGGTCAACGAGGGCAGACGCAAGGAAGCAGAGTGACAGGGAGGAGCCCTCTGAAAGTGTCCACGAGTGCCATAACAAGGCTTGAGGTCAAGTGCTGGGAGGGCCAGAGAGATGTGGGCAGATTCAGCAGGGGGGAGAGAGATACAATCGATGGAATTGGCTAAGTTCTAGATGATTCCCAAGTCTCTTAGACAATAGGCTGAGACGGCAATGCAGAGAAGAAGCAAGTTCTAGAAGGGAGCAACACACTGACCACATGAAAATGGTGACGTCTTAGGGAAAAATCTAGGCTGAGACAGCAATGCAGAGAAGAAGCAAATTCTAGAAGGGAGCAACACACTGACCACGTGAAAATGGTGACGTCTTAGGGAAAAATCTAGATTTGGGAGCAATCAGCGTACGGTGAGGAATTGCCCCTGCAAGGGTGGGAGACAGAACTCTGTAACCAAAGACTATACTTTAGCAAAATTGGAAAGGACCCAGGGGCTAGGCTTGTACATTTATACAGCACCATTTTCTACCTGAAGATCTGTATTTTTTAAGGGGTATCAAGCTTGAAACACTAGTTTGTCATGTGCTCTTTTTCCTCTTCATAAAAACATGATGGGCATTTTCGTTTATCCCTTTTTTTTATATCGTTTTGATGGCTGTTCTAAATGATGACGTCATAAATTATTTAACCTATCCCCTATTGCCAGACATTCAGATGAGATGCTCCCTGCCTTTTTACTCCAGTATACTTTTCCCTGGGCTGGGATTTAGCTCAGCTGGTAGAACACCGCTGTGCAGTCTCTGAGGTCCCGAGTTCAATTCCCAGCACCGCAAAAAATGGGAGAAGGATGTGGCAATCCACTCCCAAGGAAGTCCTGAAACAATCAGCCATTGAAAACCCTGTAAGGGTCGCTATGAGTCGGACACCAACTCAACGGCACCTAACAACAACATACTTTTCCCTATGATTCTGACTCTAAGATGACTGGTTTTCTTTGCAAGTCCTCCTGGGAACTCTGTCAAAATCAAAGGGAAGGTAAAGAGGAGAAGGAAGACATAGCATCTAGATGTTCCTGTTCAGTGTGCGGGGGAGAGGTGATCCCCACATTGCATACCATCTGGGCCCAGAAAAGAGAAGGAGATGCCGGTGTGGCTCTGTGAAGAATTCCCATCTACATATGTGGCTCCCCAGGCCCATGGACTTAGCTCAGTGGGTAGAGCGCTGCACTGCAATCTCTGAGGTCCCGAGTTCAATTCCCAGCACCGCAAAAAATAGGGGAAGGACCTGGCAATCCACTCCCAAGGCAATCCCGAAACAGTCAGCCATTGAAAACCCTATGAGGGTCGCTATGAGTCAGATACCGACTTGACGGCACCAAACAACAACAACAGGTCCATGGAGCATCTCCAGGACATTTCCTAATAAACCATTCACTTGGAAGTCGCTTATTCAATTCTGTGTCACACACGTCTACATCCTGATTCTGATTGTGCTTTGGGTAGGCATCTTGATGTAAGCAACTTAAATGCCTTCGTGGCTGAGGACAGCCGCGTTTACTTTTGGCTCATGTTAAACTTCACAGTGTCCACTGTGGGTCTGCCCAACACTCTGCTCCACAGAGTCCCTCAGGGCTCCTAGCGGACAAGGATCTACTACAGCAGATCTTCACATATGGAACAATCTGCCTCTCCAGGCACCATGGTAAGAGAGAGATTGGAGACCCCCGCGTGGGCTTTCCACTGGCCAACCCTTGGCCTCACTCCTGTTCACAGTCCATGGGCCAGACTAGTCACATGGCCCTGTCTAGTTGCAAGGGGTTGGGAAATGCGGGAAGACCGAGGGGAACATTGTTGAGCTTCCACACCTCTGCTGTAGATGTAAATGGCAGATCCAAGCTTCCCCAAACTGGGATGACATAATAAGGTCGGTCTGTCATTAAATGCCTACTGTATCATAGTGAAGGACTAGAAACAGCCTAAAAGCCTGCCGATGGGAACTTAATAAATTACTTATATCGATGGATGTTGTGTTGTTGTTAGGCGCCCTCAAGTCAAGTTCCGACTCATAGTGACCCTATGTACAACAGAACAAAACACTCCCCAACACTGTGCTATGCCTGCACTGTTGTCAGTGCTCCTCTGCTTTTCACAGGTTTTCAGTGGCTGATTGTTTTGGGAGTGGGCTGCCACATCCTTCTCCCACTTTTGCGGTGCTGGGGGTGGAACCCAGGGCCTCATAGTGTGCAGAGCAGCGCTCTCCCAACTGAGCTAAGCTCCAGCCCTTATCCATGGATAGAATACATTTTACACTTAGGGATCAACACAAAATAATCTCTAAATATTGCGAAGTGAAGAAAACACAGCACAGAACAGAAGGTACTAGATTCTGGCCTGGGGTGAAGAGATCTATATCTGTGGTGTGTGTTTGTAAAACATCTCGGATACACAAGACCCACAGCTGCACCACCAGCTGTCTTGAGGAAGAGGGTAGAGGGCTGAGTGGCAGGGCTGGGCAGGACAACAGTCACTGTTAGACTTCCCGTTGTTCATCGTTGAGCCACAACCTATTCAAAAAAACAAATGCATGGCCTATATAAAACATTTATATATTTTGTAAAAACCCTCATCACCATTCATCCTGAGCCCACCACATGCCTGTGTAGGAAATTACACATACACACACACGTATGTGCACACGCACGCACACACACACCATGAGCACGCCGCAGCAACACTGACAGGCTCCGACCTGTCTGGGCCCCACGTGAAGCCACCTGGTCCCAGCTGTGCTGCCTGGACCCACCTGGGCTGGCCGCTGCTCCACTGCCCTCTGTCCCCGGGGAGGGTCACTGCCTTCCTTCCTTCAGGCACAGCAGGGAAGGCTCTGGGGTCTTTCCGCTCTTCGGGGAGCCTCCAGCATAACAAAGCACCCCAAACATTGCTTCTAGGTCCAGGGACCTCAGAGGCCAAACGGTGCTCCTGCCTCCAGCCCAGGACCACACAGCCCACCCGCTGGGAGGGCAGCTCCCAGGCCACCAGCTTCCTGGGAGGCACCCAGAGGGCAACAGCAGTGGGAAGCCTCCGCCCCGCCCTTGCCTCTGCATCTCTGCAAGACCCGGGGGTAACAGCCCCTCCCAAGGGCACAATATGGCCCAGGGGGACAGGAGCCCCAGCACCCCCTGGCCCAGCATCGGGGCACCTGGCAGTGTGGGACACCAGGTAGAGTTAGGTGGAAGGGTGGGAGTGCAGTCCCCGGGGGTCAGGAGCAGGCAGAGGCAGGGGCAGGGGCAGAGGCAGAGGCCAGGCTGGGCCAGACTCCACCCTGGCAGGGGGCCTCCCACCCAGGGGGCTGCGCAGCCTCGGTCCACCTAATTAATTCCAAGTGTTTGGGGAAATCAGGGGAAATTCACCAAAGACAAATCCCAAGCCTCCAATTGGACAACTGCTCCCCCCCCCTCCTTTCCCCTCAGGCCTAGTTCTCCGCAAAGGCGTCCCCAGCCTCCCCCTCCTCCTGTCGACCCCCCCTGCCGCATGGTCCCAGGGAGGCCAGACTTCAGAACCTGGTGGGAACAAGTGAGGCCTCCAGTGGACAGATGGGAGGTTGTGACTGGTCGCTGTCCGGCCACTGAGAGCCCTGGGTGGCTGCAGAGGTCCTAGCAGGGGTGGGGGGACCCATGGCAGGGACACGGGGCAAATGCTGAGCACATGGCAAGCCTTGTCTTGAACACAGTCTCCGTGTTCCTGAGCAAATGGAGGCGACACGCCTCATGAAACAAGCCAACAAGCAGGAGTGGAAACGCCGGCAAGCCGCGACACACACACCCTGAAGGCTCACAAGGGGCCGCCCAGAGGGGAACCCGGCAGAGGGAGAGGAGGAGGGGTGTGGAGCGGGCAGTGGGCGTCCAGCCGCAGGGAGCTGCACGTTTTACTTGAGCTGTAGAGGAAAGAGATCTGGGAGTGATCCAGACACCAGGAAAAAGAAACCCCAACCCCACCAGGGTGCTGGGGCAGAGAGCGCGGAGGAGAGAGGGACCCACGTGGGAAGGCGCCAGCCCTACAAACTCGGAGGCAGCCAGGCTGGGAGCTCCACGGGGCAGCGGGCGGCCACTGCAGTGGCCAGCTGATCATGCAGCTCGTGTGGGGAGAATACGCTGAAAAGGCTTTCAGATCCGAGGTTGTCAATGTCAGATGCTGAAAAGGCAAACTGCAGGCTGGGGGCGGGGGGAGGTGTCGTTGGCCTCCACATCTGTGCATCCAACCAAGGATCAAAACAGAAAACAACTGGTCTACACTGAACTCAGGCTGGGATTTAGCTCAGTTGGTAGAGCACCACTCTGCAGTCTCTGAGGTCCTGAGTTCAATTCCTAGCACCACAAAAATGGGAGAAGGACCTGGCAATCCACTCCCAAGGCAATCCCGAAAACAATCTGCCATTAAAAACACTATGAGGGTCGCTATGAGTGGGATACGACTCAACGGCACCTAACAACAGCAACAATGAACACGGACAGACCAGTTTCTTATCACGATCCCCTAAACAATATCCTGTAGCAACGATTTATGCAGTATTTGCATTGTAGTAGGCATTTCCAGTAATCTCGAGATAACTATGGATAGCAGAGAAGTATTGTCAAATATAGGGCTGGAAAATGAGGCTCCCAGGCTGGATGGCATTCGAGAAATAACTGGGGGAGAGTTGTCTCCTCAAAGTAGAGTCGACCTTAATGGCAGGAATGGAGTAAAGCCCCTGGGACCTCCTTTTGCTGATGTGGCACAACTCAAAATGAGAAGAAACACAGTGTCTGCAACAATGGGCCCAAACATAGAAAGACTGTGTGCGTGGCACAGTGTTGGGTAGTGTTTCATCTGTTGTACTTAGGGTCACTGAGTCAGACCAGACTCAGCAGCAGCTAACAACAATAGAGATGACCTTAGGTATACAAGAGAATGTGGGGGCTAGGGGTCAGATACAAACACTATACCCTTTTATATAAGGGACAAGGTCATTTGAGGATTTTGGCACCCACAGAGGTCCTGGAACCAGTCCCCCTCAGATACTGAGGGGTAAGTGTATTTGCTTACTCAGGACATATATAGATCAACAAGAAAGGGACAAAAACAATCAAAAGACTCCAAACAGGCTTTTCACAGAAGAAACACAACCCACAAATACATCTAGCAGATACAGAAATCTCAACAAATACATAAAACATGGGCAATCTTTCTGTCCATCATGGAAATGCAAATTAAAAGCACATTGATGGTTAATTTCTTTGAGTTCTTTATATATTCTAGATATTAATCCCCATTAGATATACGTTGTTGTTGTTGTTGTTGTTGTTGTTGTTAGGGGCCATCGAGTCAGGTCTGACGCATAGCAACCCTCATAGGGTTTTCAATGGCTGATTGTTTTGGGATTGGTTCAGAGTGGATTGCCATGTCCTTCTCCCAATCAGATAAATAGCTGGGAAATATTTTCACCCATTCTATAGATTGTTTCTTCACTCTTAACTGTTTATTGTGCAGAAGCTTTTTAATTTCACTTGTCAATTCTTGCTATTATTTCATGAGCTACTGGAATCCTTTTCAGAAATTAAACACCAAAAAATAAAATAAAATAGGCAAATGAATTGAGCAAACAGCTCTCAAAAGAACTACAAATGGCCCATAGATATATGAAAAAGGATTCAACATCCTGAGCTAGTAGGGAAATGCAAATCAAAACTACATTGAGATTCCATCCCACCCCAGTCAGAATGTACCATCAAGAAACTAAAAAACAACAAATACTGGTAAGGATGAAGGGGTGGAAAGGAATCGGTATACACTGCTGGTGGGAATGCAGGTTGGTGAAGCCACTATGGAAATCAGCATGGAGTTTCCTCAAAAAAATAAAAATAGAACTACCATATGATCCAGCTATCCCACCCCTGAGCATATACCCAAAGGAATCTAAGTCAAAATGCCACAGTAAGACCTGCACATTCCTATTTATTGTGGCACTGTTCACAATAGCAACGTTATGTAATCAGTTTAGGTACCTGTCAACAGATGAATGGATAAAGAAAATGTGGTATATAAACACAAAGAAATATTATCCAGCCATCAAAAAGAATGACATTTTTTCATTCACAGAGAAATGAATGGAACTGGTGATCATCGTGTTAAATGAAATAAGCCAGACTCAAAAAGACAAGCATTGCAGCATTTTGTTTCTCATATGTAGAATCTAAAAAAAAAAAAAAGAGCAAAGTAACATATATACCTATAAAAATATCACGGAACACATTATTTCATACAGTTAGTATATACTAACCACACAAAAAGGTGCTTGCTTCAAAAATAGTTGTGAGACCAGGGATGTAGCTCAGTGATAGAGCGAATGCTTAGCATAGGCAATACCTTTGGCTTTATTCCTAGCACAAAAGAAATACAATAATAATAACTGGGAAATGTAAATTTGGTGCTCATGGGTTTGAGAATTTGTGGAGGGCCCACGAGGGGCACCTATACCATTAAAAAGCAATTGTGGAGCCGGGCGCGGTGGCACACGCCTGTCATCCCAGCGGCTCGGAAGGCGGGGGCAGGAGGATCTCAAGTTCAAGACCAGAGGCAGTCTGCGTAACTTACCGAGACGCTGTCTCAAAAAGTAAAAAAAATGGGCTGGGGGTGCAGCTCAGTGGTCCAGCACTTGCAGAGCAGGCAAGCATGAGGCCCTGGGTTCAACCCCCAGTACCGAAAAAAAAAAAAAAAGAAAGAAAACAAAACAAACGTCCGTGGTAAGTCGAAAAGCTTGCTGATGCCGTTGCCTGTTCCCACACGCAAGTCCTCGGTGGGAGAGGGCGGGTTCACGGTTGCTCCCACTGTCGACTGGTAAATGTTTTATACTTATTTACAAGGCAGAGCAATTATGTATAATTATTCCATAATGCAAACACATTATGAATACTTACAGCCCCGTTTCCCCCTCCTCATGAGGAATCTGGCTGAACTCTGGTGTTAAAGATATTTTGTGTCATTGAAATTTGGAACAGGTGTGGGGAGGAAAGGAGCGCCTTCCTGGCTGAGGTGAAGGAAATGGAAATAAGCCTTCCTGTTGAGATAGGAAAGCCATTCTAGTCGAGAGTAGAATTCGTGGAAGAATCCTATATTACAGCATCCAACACAGATGTGCTGAGAAATCAGGAACTCCACTGAAGAGATTCTCCCGTCCCAGCCCCTCTCTAACATGTCACTCTTTTTCGTTTTTTATAGTATCTGTTGTTATTGTTGTTAGATGCCATCGAGTCGGTATCCGACTCATAGCGACCCTCATAGGGTTTTCAATGGCTGTTTCAGGGTTGCCTGGGGAGTGGGCTGCCAGCTCCTTCTCCCATTTTTGCTGGGAATTGAACGTGGGACCTCAAAGACTGCAGCACAGTGCTCTACCAACTGAGCTAAATCCCAGCTTTATAGTATCTACCACTTCTGAAATGATATTTATTTGCCTTCCTCCCCACTCGAAGGAGAGAATTGTCCCATTTCAACTGTGTGTTCACAAACCCAAGCACCCACAGGAGTGCTGAGTATATAGTTGTTGTTGTTAGGTGCCGTCGAGTCAATATCCAACTCATAGCGACCCTCTGTACAACAGGCAAAACACTATTGTCAGTGCTTCTCTGCTGTTCATAGGGTTTTCAATGGCAGATTGATTTTTGGGAGTGGGATGCCAGGTCCTTCTCCCAAGCCTACAGCACCTGGTGTTCCCAGGCAGGCTCCTATCCTAGTACTAACCAGGCCTGACCCTGCTTAGCTTCCAAGATCTGATGGGATTGGATGCCACAGGGCTATGGCTGCAGGCATGAGCACATAGTAGGTACTCAATAAATGCCTGTTGACCCGGCATACACACGAATGCATAAGTCACTCATTGAAGGGAAGTAGAGAAAAAAGAATTAACATTAAATGAGCACTTGCTATATCCACGTAAGTCACTGGATTTTGTTTAATCCTTACATACCTAGAATTTGGAATTATACCCCCAAGGCAAAGATGAGGAAACTGAGGCTCAGAAATGTCACGTGGTCTGTCCAAGATCACATGGGTACAAAATTGCAATGACATTCTAACCGTGGCCTTCCAGCCTACAGACTGTCTTCTGCGTGTGACATGGAACCTGATACAAGCATCGTTTCATAGAGGCAGACAGCACATCATAAATCACCGGGCTGCACAATCTCGCCATTGTCCAAAAGGCGCGATCCGATATGAGAATCGTCTGCGAAAAGGCAAAGTGGGTGCGACTGGCAGGGGAGGCCATTCGCTGAGGGAACTCATTTTCCCGACAGCTGGATGGAAACTTGAACTGCCGCCTCACAACCTGAACTTGGCCGTGGCCTGGGTCCCTATCAAGTGACAGCAGGCTGCCATCTGTCCTGGGCCTGGCCCTCGGAGGATCTCAGACAGCAGATCTAATCTCCCCTCGCTTGGCCTCCACACACTGGCCCAGCCTGCTCTGACTGAAGAAACAATAACGGCCTGTGTTCCGCAGCCCTCACAGATGGCCGGACAGTCGCTCTCCTGCCCCTTCCTGCCTCTCTGCCCCGGGGGAGTTAGGGACCCTTGGTCCCTTTATAGCAGGGTCAAAGCTGATAAGCTCTGGTGAGCAGAGAGTGTTTTTCTTAGGGTGTGACAGATGAGACTCCCCCACTTTGGCCTTGAGTGTTGGCCTGTGGGGCCATTGGTAGAGAAGGTGGATTTGGGGTCACACTAGCTATGGGACCTTTATTTCTCTCCTCAGATGTACTAACTATAAAAATCACTCCTCCCCTGTGGAGTTCCTATGAAGATTTAATTCCGTAGGATAACGTATGTAAACCACCTTGGAGCTAACGTGAAGAATGAGCCTCTTATTTATTTATTTATTATTTATTTTATTTATTCTGTGGTTCTGGGGGTTGAACTCAGGGCCTCATGCATGCTAGGCAAGGACTCCACCACTGAACTGCACCACCAGCCCAAGAATGAGCTTCTCCGGAAGTAGATATCGCTAGATGCGGTGGTTCACATCTGTAATCCCAGTGACTCAGGAGACAGAGGCAGGAGGATCTCAAGTTCAAGGCCACAGGCAGCCTGTGTAACTTAGCAAGACCTTGTCTAAAGACAAAAATCATTTTAAAAAATGGTCTGAGAGCAAGTAAATGGTAGAGAAGTCTTTGATGAGGGGGGTGGGATGGGGGGAGGATGCGTACAAGAGGGTAAGGGGGAACCTATATGAATAATGTGCAACAAAATGCATATATGGAAATGTCACAATGAAAACATGTCAGAATGAATCACATTAAGGTGTACATTAAAAATTCCCAATAATAATTAAAAGAAAGGTCTGAGAGTGCAGCCCAGTGGTAGACCCCATGCAAAGGATGTGTGAGGCCCTGGGTTCAACCCCTAAGTACCACCAAAAAAGAAAAAAAGAAAAAAAAGAAAAGAAAAGGAAGGAAGGAAGGAAGGAAGGAAGGAAGAAAGAAAGAAAGAAAGAAAGGAAGAAAGAAAGAGAAGAAGGAGACATTACTCGAGTATATACACTCTCAGCAAAGGTCTCTTAAACCCAACATGGCTGAAAATCTCTTTGACGAACTAACACCTTCCCAGAACTCATGCAGGAAGTTCCACATAGAGTTGTAAGAGATCTTAGAAGTCCTTTGATCTCCCCATTTTATAGATAGAGACACCAAAGTCTAGAGAGGGGAAAAGGGTAAACCAAGGCCACTAACAGAGCCAGTAGCAGAGGTAGGGGTAGAACCCCAATTCCTCAGTTTTTCCTCTTAACTTCCCTAGTGCTAGACATTCTGTATCAGTCACTGTTGCTGTGTAACAAATATCTCCAACACACAATGGCTTAAAACAATCATCTCCTTATCTGTACTTCTTTGCTAGGTCTGTCATAACAAAATATCACAGACTGGATGGCTTAAACAGCAGAAATGGATTTGCTCATGTTTTTGGAGACCGGAAGTCCAAATTCAAGGTGCCAGCAGGGTTGTTTTCTCTGGGGCCTTCCCTCGGCTTGCAGATAGCTGTCTCCTTGTCAGATCCTCACACGGCTGTTTCCCTGTTCACTCACGTCCCTGATGTCTTCTTTCTCTTGTAAGTATGTCCTTCTGGATTTGGGCCATCCTGTGCCAAAGTCTCCAAGCCCAGCCCTGCACTGGCAGCCCAGCTCCAGTAAATCTGACTCCTGGAGCTGTAAGGGGAAAGTTCTAGAAATAGCTTCTTATGCAAACAACAGAGGATCACAGCTTCTCCTCTTCCCATAAAGAGAAGGGCAAGGACAGAGACAGGACATTTGGCTGTGACTGATCATTGCTCCTTTTCATCAAGCCCTGCACGTCACCTGTGACTCCGAGGTCCCCTCTGGAGTCAGCCTCATGTGGCCAAAGGCAAAAAGGCGGAGGCTCTGTTCACCCTCCCACCACATCCACCCAAAGCTGTTTTCCTCCTGCTTAATCTCGCCCTCTTTTGCCACGTGATAAATCACAGCAGAACATTTTTTTTCCTAGAAAGGACAGCTATTTTATCAGTAGTACAAGCACCTTCAATCTGAGCTCAACTTGTAACCATCGCTAGACACCATTTTGCTTTAAGTCACTATTATGTGGAATGTGGAATGCTATTCATTACTGCTTTTTTTATTCTCAGCAATATTTTTTCTATCGATGTGTATCTTTTGTAACTTTTCTTTTTAAAACCATGAATGAATTTCTCTCCGCTACAATATAACACGAGCCAGCCACACACATGCGGAACTTGCAGATCTCACTTCTTGGGAGAAGGAAAGCAAGATAGAATCAAATTAATTTTTTCTCCTGTCCCTGTCTCCGGGACTTACAGAGATCCTGATTCTGCTTCTCTGTCCCACCCTGCCCCTGCCTAGCAAAGGCAGGGTGGGGCTTGTGGATACCCCCAGCTCCAGGATGTTTAAGTCTTGGGTGGAGAGGAGATGGGGGCTCTGGTCACAGCACCGGCAGTGGGTCCCAGACATGGGGGGGATATGGTCATACAGTGACCCCCACAGGTACCTGTGCTAGAAGCAATGTTAAAAGGTGGTGGGACCTTTAAGAGGTGGGGCCTGAGCAGGGTGACTGGGTCACTGGGGGCGTGCCCTTGGGAGGGACCACGGTAGTCTCCATAGGACCCTGAGTTAATGCCCGCCAGTGCAGGTTGTCATAATATGCTGCGTCTACCTACCTCACCTCCCACTCTTCCTTCCTGCCTCACCCTGTGGCCTCTTCTTCCTGCACTTGCTGCCACCATTGTGACACTATCTGTCATAAGGGCCTTGCTACAGGTCTAAGAAGCAGGACCACTCAGTCTTGGATTTTTAGCCCCCACAACTTATGACCTAAACAAACTTCTCTTGAAAAGTTTCCCAGCCTCGGGTATTTCGTTGCAGTAACAGAACATAGGCAGGTATACCCCCTTCGGAGTGAAGGCTTGCCCTTGGAAAGTGGGCAGTGGCCAGTGGTCACAGGGGGAGGAGCCTCAGACATGGGAGTTGGGGCTGAGTGCAGATCGCTATGTCCTGAGTGGTGGCCTCAGACAAACCACGGGGTCTTAGCAAGCCAAGGGGAGACCTGGAGAGCCTCAGTGCCTGTCTCGGCAGAGTAGCGCCTTTGCTGCAGGGTAGCGTGAGGGCTGTGGACCCTGTTCGTTAGCGTGCTTGGCTAACTCTAGAGGACTCTTTTTTTTTTATTATTGTAAATTTTTAATGTACAACTTAATGTGTTTCATTCTGACATGCATTTCAATTGTGACATTTCCATATATGTATTTCATTGTATATTGCAAAGATAACTTCCCCCTTACCCTTTTTTATTAGAAAATTTTAATGTACATCATAATGTGATTCATTTTGACATGCTTTTCGTTGTGACAATTTTCATATATGCAATTTGATAAACATTATTCATATAGGTTACCCCTTACCCTCCCCTATGTTTCCCCCCCCTTCCCATCTAAGTTTCCCATCCAAGTCTTCTCTATCTTTTACTATGTAGTATTTTTCTATATGTCCTTGGGTTCCATTTCTGTTTAAGATAGAAACTTTTCCTGTAGTGGTCTTTGTTTTTATCTTGTTAGAACAATTACATGTGATTTCTAGTCCATTTATATTGACCTCATTCTTATC